>JAWRYS010000229.1:0-19822 GCA_034769895.1 Magicicada septendecula | reverse complement strand
CCTAAATGTCAAAATTTTATTGTTGTATATTTCGGATTGTTTATACATTTAATTTTATATCAGTAACTGTATTTTATTTAGTGACCAATTATAATTGTCAAGTTTTAGTATCGGTAAGAATGGGAACGTTGTGAAGAATGTGAAATAACATAAAAAACTTGTTGTCAATACAAGATGTGGGGATAATTTTGGGGGGTAGATTGGTGCTCAAAGAAGTGATATAACAGTGGAGTGTGGAACTGCAAATGGTAGAAAGTTTTAATTCATTACTATTATTGTTTAGTTATTAATGTGCTATTGCTTGGGTGGCCTGTGCCCCAGTAGATAGTGGAATGGGTTGGGGGTAACAGTGAGTGTTACCTCCATCAGAGGCGAAAATGGCGAAAATGTACGGCACACCTTTTTTGTACAATTATTTAATGTGTACCATGATAGACTTTCGTGCCGTACAGAATATTGATGGATAGAACAGGCATTAAAGTGAAGTTTGATTTCCCCAACTTTTCGGGCAATTACTGCCTTACCAGCACTAATCGTGGACTTGGCTAGCGGTCAGCTATGGCCATATCAAGTCCCTTGACCATAGCTGGCTTGAAATTGGTTGATAGTAGAAATTAATAGGGGGGTGAAACTATGGGAAATCCCGGAACTATGGAACAGCGGCTGCCACTCTGTCCGCGTGGGGACAGCATAGCCAGGTGGTAGACCCGTCTTAAGGGCTTTTAAATATATAACTAGGATATGTCGATATCCACAAACTTTTAACAATGTAAAGCCGAAGCAAAGACACGGAGATGTCCAATTCCTCCAACTATGCAGTCTTTGTGAAAGCAGATGGACATCACAGTCCAACATAAAATACAATAGTGTGTGTGGATTAGGGGGTTGCTCAGATGAGCAACGAATTTAAATTTTGTAAATTAAAAATGATAACTAAACTTTGCTCTATTTAAACGCTTGTATTCTGTTTTGATAAATAGGGGTTCAGACATTCAGTATACTGTGTTCATTCTATTTTAGCAATGTGTTATTCTATTGTAGTATGTTAGATATAAGAATTGATAAAAAGTATGTGTTTTATATAATTTGTGATTTTGAAATGAGTATAACAAAGTAAATAACTAAACTGACTGGCAGGCGGTTTACACAATAGTACCAGAGTCAGAAAGAGGGGAAACAATGATGTGTATTATGGTAGATGTAAGGATTGATAACCATATGTATTTCATAGAATGTGTATAATTTTGAAATGTGTTTTCACTTTGCTAGGAATGTCAGCTGATCAGTAGTAAAATGTCACTGTTAAATTGTTTAGAAATGTTCAAGGTAGTTAATGTCAAGTATAATGTTTAATGTGCTAAAGATGCTATTTCAACTGATGAGAAAAGTAGTTTAATGTAGTAAGATTTTAAATGAATTGTCGGAGATAATAAAAGATAGATTGTGGGTGATGAATATTTTGTGGGACATATAGATCAGTCCAAGTTAAAGTTAAAATGGTACTAGAGATGAAAATATTGTGTTGAATTAATGTAATGTTGTTAAGAGGTAATATAATAGAATTTGAGAAGTATTGATGTTGACACAGTAGTTATGGAGAATATATGTAGAGTAATGATTGATATATTGATGTTTATAAATGATGATGTTATTTTGTAGTTGAAGTGAGGTAATAAGAATGAGATTTGGGGATGGTAATTTTGTAAGAGGGGATAGTGTAATGGTGGAGTCTGCAACAAAAAGGTTGGGACGGGATGGGACCGTTTGGCGCCGGAAAGGGTTACCTTAGGTAGAATCCAGGGACCAACATAAGGGAATGAGCTTTTGGGGGGGGGAAACACTTATCCTAAGTACAAAGGGTTAGAGAATTTTTTTTTTTTTATATATCGAGGGAATGTGGCGAATTGAGTTTAATAGTAAGTTGGGTTTAGAGAGTGTCTGATAGATATTTTGATAGAGATGGGTGTCCTGATAGTTACAGTTGTTAGTGAGTATTAGAGTCAAAGAAGTAAAGGTTATATATGAATACATGCCAAGTGGCAGATCAAGCTAGTATAAATAATTAAATCACCCAAAGTAATGGAAAGTGAGAATAATAAAGAAAGAGATTTATAATAAGAATATAAAAATTTTTAATTGCAACCAGTGACAATTTTGATAGTGTTTGAAAATAATGTAAAGTTATAAAGTGTTTATTTTGAGTAATTTAAATATCAATTTGATTGTTATTTATAATAATATTTTGTTCTTTTAAATGTTTTATTTTATTTTGTTTTGTGTTTAAAGATAGAATTTTACAGAGGTTCAATGTATTTTGAGATGTAACTTGTGTATAAGTTATGTAGGTCAAGGTTCTTGTCTTGACCCAGTTTGGATCAGCTGATAGGTGATGTCATATACTAGACACGTGTAGCAAGGGAGTAAAGCCAATTTTGCTTTTAATTAATTTGAATAATTTTAAATAATTTCAAGATTGAAAAAGAGAAATATTTTAATAAATTTAAATTTTTTGAATTTAAAATTTTATTGAAAAAACAAAAAAAAATTATTTCTTGAGTTTGCGCCTGCCATCTAATTAATATTTTTGAACTTTGATGATGTTATTGTTGGTGTACTAATCGTGTTTATTTTATTGAATTGTATTGTTAAAATATAGGTGTACTCACATGTTAGGTTAAGGATGTTCCTATTTTAAGAAATGTTCAATTTGTGCATTTTCTAATAACAAAAAAACTAATGAAGAGAATTTTTTAGATAAAAGATTTTAGTTTGATTTTTTGGATTTTAACTTAAATGAAATGGTACCGTTAAGAGTATATCAATGTTTGCAGTATGTAGTATAAGTGTGTGTGTGAGCCCAGTAACTGCTAAAGGCAGCCCAGTTTGCATACAAGGGGGAACATATCGGTTGAGGATCTGGCATGATATAAGCCAGGGATTTGGATTTTTGGGGGAAACATGTTAGAAAGTGAGGTGCGCTGTGGTGCGTATCTGTTCGATTTTTCGGTGTTGGGATCTCATATAGAGAAGTCCAGTGATCTCGTTCAGATGCGTCCATAGTCGCCGAGCCAGGGGGGTCGTTTACCCATGAGGTGTAAAAGCAAGAGGGGGTTGTTGGCACCAGTTCCTCACCGGTCCTCTTAGGGGTTTTAGCAATGAGATTTCTTCTGTTTCGACAGAAGACCTCTCATTGGGGGGTATTGTAACGGGCCGAATTTGCGGGTTATTTCATTTTATTTAATTTTTGGGGTTTTATTAAAATATTTGTAAAGTTTATTTTCAACGGTGACCAGGCCACGTGTTGTAGTGTATGGAACAGTTTCTAACAAAGGCGAACTACGCTTCGACAGTTGTGCAATCGCGAACCAGGAATGCACCCAGCCTCAGTTTCCGAGAACTTTGTAAGTGTGTGGCAGCGCGCCCATATGCATCACACAACCATGCGCGCGGACTGACACCTGTGTGAAAGTCAAAGATGGCTAAGAGAACAAATTCTGTTCCCTTAGTCTACCATGCGGCCGGACGTAGAGCTTAAGTCCCGCCTATCTTGTGACGTCAGCCAGTGCCGAGCGAATATCCTATATGATCAGCACACAAATAATGGCTTGGTTTGAATAGGACTTACAAGCGGCGAAGAACCATGAGGCCTTGGTTTCCACCTAAAACGAAGTAATTCAGTTGGCCGCGAACATATAGCGGCTCTGCCCAGTTTCACCTAGAAACCGTGTCTGGCCAGACACTCCCCTAAAGGGGCTCATCAAATTTTATAAGTGCAAATATCACAAGTGAGTTTCAATCAATAATAATGTGTCCGTGGGTGGTAATGTGCAAGTAAGGACCAACAAAAGTTTCTTTTAATCGACTTCTAGACAGTGAATTATGAAATTACGAAATTCGAGCGAGAACCACGTGCCGGCAGGGAGGGAGATTTTTTTTAATATGTTAAGGGTTTAATAAATTCAGGAATCAGGGAAGGGTTTTATTTTAATAAAGAGCGAAAGTGAGAATGTGTGGCAGGCTGGGCTGTTTATGTTTATGTGTGATGTAAATAAGGTAAGCTATAGTATATAAGTCAATATGGTATAAGAATATATTTCAAGGAAATTCCATTTAAAAGTCAATAAAAAAAAAAAAAATCGATGGTTTGTAAACATACAGCAGATGAATAACAAATAATTTGAGACAGAGTATAAAGAATGAAAAAATAAAGATCGAATAATTTCTCTTCATAAAAATGTGTAGCGTAAATCATTCACACAACCTAAAATCACGTTTGTATCCTAACGTTCGTATGACGACCCTGGACCAAAAATACATTCTGAAGGTAAGTGGAAGTTTATAAATTTATGTATTGGTAATTGTAATTAAATAGTAAATTAACAGAAAGAAAAGAAAGTGACAAAGAACAAAAACCATTTTTCTCAGAAAAAGCTCTTTAGCCTCAATCATCTACTGATTTCAAAGCACTTAGTGTCAATTTATAATGCAGATTAAAAATTCATATGGCCAAGACGATGTGAGAAAGCACTCAGCACTCAAATGTAAATCTTGCATGCAGATTGTCACGTTTCTAAAGTGTGTATACAAACATAAAACACCAATATTTTAAAAGTAATCGCAGAATAAGGAAAATAAATAATAATTAATAAGATTATAGGCAATGTCAGTAACATCATAAACGTAAACCACTACTTAATAAACGTCCAAGATGTTTGAAAGTTGATGGTTCTTGTTAAAATTGGTTTTAAGACCAAACTATTTGAAGTTGATTATTATAGTCCTCTGAGCAGTATAAGTTGTAAAGATTACAAAGACTTATGACTTGGCCTCAGTTTTAAGGCAGCAAAAAAATAGTTTAGAACATGTAAAGAATTTTTCTCCTTTGTTTATAGTAAAAGTACCAGTGGATTAAGGGAAGAAGTCTGTTGAAATGTATATGTGGCTGAGACACCATCTGCTGCACTATTAGGTTGCATATGTCTACAGCGTCTTAACATAACCATTAACTACACTGAAACAAAGACTGAATCAGTGACATCATAGACATTGAGAAAGAAATATTACATTTACAGTAATGTTTTTAAACCTAATCGAGGGGTTTCCCCCAATTACAAATCTTGTCTGAAAACTAAGACTATTATTAAGTCATTATTTTTGAAGTCAGGAAAAAGAGCCACATTCAGTTCAAGAAAAAGTGAGAAGAAATTAAAACTTCTTGAATACCTATTGAAAATCACATAAACTGGGCATTCTGATTGGGAGTTGCTCTTGGTTGTGATCCCAAAACTTAAGGGGCAAGTCTGGCTCTGTGTTGACTACAAGTTGACACTCAACCCTCAGTTAACTGTACATTCAGGTGAGGATATTTTCAATAAAATGAATGGGTTAAATATTTTTGCACATTAGATACAAGCTATCACCATTCGGAAGTGATAATAACAGCAAATTATTTCAAACAATATCTACTTACATGTGGATGTACTTAAGGAACCAGCTGCCATTTGGCATAAAAACTGCACCAAGTGAATTTCAAACATTGAAGTTATAGGTCTAGAAGGTGATTACCAAACTGTCGATCACCAGCTACCAATAGCTTGCAGTAGTATTCTCAGTAGCTCGCAGAATAGTATCTATATTGTATATTCATTGCCAGATATCTTGTCAAATTGTTGAAATATGGATACAGTATTGTAGGAGAGATAAAAAAATATTGGTATTCCACTATTTGCTAATTGAGTTGTGATGTAATCAAGCCCATATGCTGTGTGTCTAAATCTCTATTTACTACATGAATTAATTAGTTGATTAATTAATCACCCAGTGATATCATAGACTTTAGCTGTTTGAAAGGTAAACTGGAGAAACAGAGATCATCACAACCTACCTATAACAAAAACTATATTGTAGTTGTTTCAAATTTGAGAAACATTTCCAAGACTGTGAAAATTTCACTCTTGGAACAATTTGTCACTTCATCTTTTATAGAGTTTTTTAAAATTATATTACACAACTCTTTGAAGAAGATAATCCTGCAGTGTAAGAGAGTTCATAGAATATCAAAGTGATGTATCATCTCACGCCCAAAATCTATTTGGTCTTTGATGTCCAAGGAAAAGTATCCTGTTTTGGTTTGTGTTTCTGTACAAGTGAAATGACTGACAGCTTGATGTACCTGTGTGGGGCCTCTTTCTCAAATATGAAGATAATAGAAAGCAAGTACAGAAACAGATGAACATTTGGAGGTGTTCAAACAGATAATGACTGTATTCAAATGGTGGTAACTAGTCACCTAGTTAAAAAAGTTGATGAAAGCAAGTATCATCTTCATAACAAGTAAGCCGGGTGATGTTTTTCAATGCTGTATGTTTTTTTCTTATGTTACTTTAGTAATGAAATAAATTTTTTCTAACCACATGATTCCAGTCGTTTTTAGTTCCTTCATTAACTATATATAACGAAATCCAAGAATTTAACTCAGCAAGACGAGCTGTAGTCCAAAACTACAAATTCACAATATTGAAGGTTAATTACCCATAAAAAGTTTTGTGTTCCGAGTCGTAGTGAAATAATTATATTTATATAAAACACTACCAAACCACAGATTATTATTGATGAAAATGATAAGTTTTCACCTGATGACCTAAACTAGTTTTCACAATACTAGTCAATAAAACAATAATTAATAAACTCCTACACAAAACAAACAACAAATTCGTAACACTAATGCATGTCAATAACCACACTAAAAAAAATAGCCCACAAAATTAAAAAAAACAGGATACATAACTGCATACAGAACTACAAACAAAACAGAACACACACTGTTAAAAAACACACACAAACTACAAAACAATTTGGTTTACCTGTTGTCTAAATATTAAACTGCTCAGGACGTAACAAATTCTACAGAGGCCAGACAGGATTCAGCTTCAAACAGAGATACATTGAACACATAAAAGCATTACACTCTACCACCAAATCCACCTTTGCAAACCACCTCATTGAGGCAGACCACTCATACACAAACATAAATAGCAACATGGAAATCCTACACATACACACAAATAGCCGAAAGAAAACTAGACACTCTTGAAAAACTAGAAATATATAAACATACAAAAATGTATAGAAACAATATCCTAAATGAACAGGCACATTTAAATCACACTTCTGTTTGAACACCACACATACACATAACAATGATCTTTGGAACAATGGCGCTCTCACCAAAACCAGGACAGACAGCACTCCTAGCGGCAGCCTATGACAAAGCTCTAACAGAACAAAAACTAGTTTAAGCCATCAGGTAAAAATTTATCATTTTTGTCAATAATAATCTGTGATCTGAGTTGGTAGTGTTATATACAGGGTGTTTCAAAAAGGACTTTACAACTTTTAAAGCATACAGAAATTTATCCAGATAACTTACAGAGTCGGTTGAGGTGTCATTTCAAAGCAAAACACATCAAGTTTGTCATCCAACATTCATTGCGGTTCGATGTGGCTACCATTTGTAATGCGGCATACATCCCACCTGAAGTCGATTTCATTCCAGACTTTAGCCAATAAGTTGGGCGTCACTTCTGCAGTGGCGGCGTTAATTCGAAGTCTCAAGATCAGCAGGTAAAGGTGGTACAAAAACCCGATCTTTAATGAAATCCCACAAGAAAAAATCTACCGGTGTCAAATCTGGGGAGCGAGGTGGCTATGCAATTGGACCTGCATGACCAATCCACTGACCTGGGAATAGGGTATCAAGAAAATCTCCGACTTCTACTTGGTAGTGAGGTGGTGCCCCATTTTGCTGATAGTAAAGGTGTCCATCTTGCTTATCTTCGTCTAACTGAGGAATTAGAAAATTTTGTAGCATATCCAGATACACGATACCATTTATGGTTGCCTCCTAGAAGAAGAACGGGCCATACACTTTTTGTTTGCTAAGGGCACAAAAAACATTGACCTTAGGGCTGTCACGAATATGCTGCAAGGTTTCATGGGGGTTTTCACTATCCCATATTCGGCAGTTATGGGTGTTCACCTTGCCACTGATGTGAAACGTTGTCTCATCACTAAAAATTACATTGTCTAGGAATGTCTCGTTGTCTGCAACTCTATCAAACATTTCCACATAAAATTGGTGGCGAGCGACTTTATCTTCATCTGTAATGTGTTGAACCATGGTTAGTTTGTATGGCTTCAAGTGCAAGCGTTTACGTAATACGCGCCAAACAGTCGGTTGTGGAATGCCAGTCTCACGTGACGCATGTCTAGTTGATTTCTTAGGACTACGGGAAAAGCTTTCTCTGAGTTGTTCCACAGCAGCTTCAGGAACTTGTGGATGTCCTGGTGATTTTGCATGTCGTACAGAACAACCAGTCTCAATGAAGGTTTGGTGTCAAGAGTAAATTGTAGACCTACTAGGAGGCTCCCTACCATACTCCGTACAGAATTTACATTGAACTGCAGTTGCTGATTGCGTATTGTGAAACCAAAACACACAGCGAGCATGTTCCACACCAGTAAAAGTAGCCATTTTCAACAACAATGGTGACAGCGCTACTGGTGGGTGTATTCGGTATTAATGGACTACGTGAGTCAAAACTTGATGTGTTTTGCTTTGAAATGACACCTCAACTGACTCTGTAAGTTATCTGAATAAATTTCTGTATACTTTCAAAATTGTAAAGTCCTTTTTGAATCACCCTGTGTAGTTAATTAATAACAACGGACACGTCATAAACCACAAAATCCAGGCACTTTTAGTTCCATATCATCATCTTTGTAAACAGCAAGCAGACGTATATACTGTCAAAAAATAAGACAAAATACAACAGACAACAAAAATAAATTGTACACACCCAAATAAATTGAAAATATTATATATATATATATATATATATATATATTATAACCAAATTGATAGACTTATCGTATGTGTATTCGTCAAGTCTTTCCCTCGTTCCTCGCGTTGGATTCGTCAATTTATAAAAGAAAGAGATTGTTTGTGTTGTCGTGTGTTACACTCCGCGCACTTTTAATACTTACTGATGACTGGTTTCTCTGCGACGATGTTGTCCTGCAAGCACAACTTAATCTAACATGTGTATGTGGGCGCCACTTGGATATTTTGTTCCAAGAAGTTATTATTATTATTAATATCTTGTTGATTCATCCTCTTCATTCACTTTTACTAATATTATTATATATAAAAACTTTCACAAATAAACTTACTTTTGTTCTCACTTTCACAAACGTTCAAGGTGTTGTGCCTCTTCCTCAGTGTGAGTAAAAATCAGAGGCACTGAGGAAGAGGATGTTGTGCCTCTTCCTCAGTGTGAGTAAAACGATTTACTGACACAAGCCTACTACACGAGTTTGGAACTAGCGCTGTGACGGCCGAATAGTGAAACCACGCAGACAGCTGATCGCCGCCGCCAGAATTCAAAGCATAGATTCAGTACGAACTTATTTCAATCGTGCGGAGTTTTAAAACCGTTGAAACGTTTGTGAAAGTGAGAACAAAAGTAAGTTCATTTGTGAAAGTTTTTATATATAATAATATTATTATTATTATTAAAATTAAATTTGATTTCTTACTTGTTAAGTTAAATAAAAAAAAAATGTGAACAAGACAGTTTGAATCGTAAGTAAAGTATGTTTAATGAACTTTCTTTAAATAAAATTTGCCTGAAAGACTAACACTTGAATTAACAAAATTGCAGAGTTACAAAAAATTATTATTGACAAGTTTTTTCAATTAAGTACCGGCTAATAAATATTTTATTACTCAGTTGAATAGCATGAGTTTAGTGTATGAAAAATCTTTATACTCAGGACGTGACTCCTTTGAACTATCAAGACAAATCAATGTGATGCTTTACAAAATTGTGTGATTTGAAGGTGTTTGGCATGTGTAGTACAATTGTGTGACAATGGATACCAGGTAAAAAATGATTTTAACTTTTGAACAACTCACGTTCCGGTGGGTAATTATCGCCTTCACTGGACACTTTTCTTGGGGACGATTCCAATCTTGCCTCTTCGTGTTTACGTTCCTCGCGCACTGGTAATTATTTATAAGTCGAATAACGGTTTTAAACTCCGCACGATTGAAATAAGTTCGTACTGAATCTATGCTTTGAATTCTGGCGGCGGCGATCAGCTGTCTGCGCGGTTTCACTATTCGGCCGTCACAGCGCTAGTTCCAAACTCGTGTAGTAGGCTTGTGTCAGTAAATCGTTTTGGGAATTTTGTTAAAGTCAGTTTGTCGTAGCAAATACCAGCAGAATTGATTCTCTCTATTAAAATCGGTCCTTTTCAGGGCCGCTGATATTCTGGCTGTGTGCGTTCTATTAAATATGGCGTGCTGCTGCTCTATTCAACAACACGTTAGCGTATACTCCTTGTATAGGTTACATCAGTCTTTTGTCATGTACGGGAAAAAGCCTTTCTGTGTTCTCAGGTTGAATTCTGGTTCTTCGATTTCGCCTCGGATGTGATGATCAGTTTCATAGGTGATGTGTCTCTTGTCGATTCAAAGCATAAAGTGTTTTTTGGTCAAATTTTGTCTTCCTTTTATACTCTGTAAGGCTCATTGTTTTAATTCTTTGACATGAACTTCCGGTGTATTTGTGTAAAAATTCCTTCTAGAACGTTCGAGAATATGCAAATGGAACATCATAGAACAAATTTGACTTCCATAGAAGCTTTAGAACAAAAACTTCTTATTCTTCACACTAAAGGATATTACTGAAATTATTCTGGTATTTGTCAAACAATTTTACATAACTACTTACAATCTGCATGCCATTACTATTTTTGGATTCTCTGCTTTCAACTGAATACAATGATACCATTTACGATTGGTTTTGAACAAATTAAATCTAATAAAATAACATAAAATACAACTCTTACCTTGGAATGTTTTCACAAAATTCCAATTTTCTAGTAATTAAAATGTTATGAAGTTGCTTGGTTCTTGCTACAACATTAATACAGAACATAATTATCTTTTCATAACAAAATAAACAAATATTAACACTTATAACATATAAATAAGTTCAGTTTTGTGTAGGCATTACATATGGCCTAGGTTTTTGTCATTAGTTCTTTACAGTAATTTGTCTTTTTCGGTATTATACATGGGATTTTCTGGGTATTCACTTAGAGTTTGTTATATTGTTTTTCTTTGGGAATACCTGGTTTATCCTGATACATTTTATTTTTACTGTAAGATTACTTAGCATCATACTGTTTTGCATAAATGATTCATATTCTTTGTGTGACAATTTTCACTCTTATATTTCAAATTCTCTAAGAATTAAGCTTGTTTTCAACTGAGTAAGTTTGTTTCTATAGTACACTATAGGATTGTACCTTTTTCCTTTATTTTTGCTAATATTCTGCAATTATTCTGTCAAATATGACTATTTTTGTGATTGTTTTTTGGCCTCAGCCTGGTATGGTATAGGTAAATAGTTTCCTAACTTGACTGCTAAAGTGTTTTAGTTGGTCAAATACATAAGTATAGTTACATTATGTTGTATTTCAACTTTAGAATATCATTTTGTTGCATTTTGACAACATTAAATTCATAAATATTACAATTTTATATGTTCATCACATGTTTTCAGTTAATACTGTTTTTGATTATTTTAATTGATTTCTAATCAATTTGCAGCTTTCTCTATTTATGATAAATTGTTTATCTTTGTCTAATTGACATTTACATATAGTTTTTATATTAATTCTATAATAATTAATTTTCACATAAAATCTGAGTGATTGGTCTCAAATCCAACACCTTAATATTTTTTGTCATAACATTTATATATTTTTTTATTTTAACTTACATCCTTTTTAATGGCGTATTCAAATCCTTTAAAACATTTATTTTATTTATATTACAAAGTATAATAATGGATCTTGTCCCTTAATTCACAATAAATAGTTTTTTATACCCTATTCAGAGTTACATTTCTTAATAAGTAATGACCTCATTTTGGTAATTTCTGAGATTATCTGGTTCTCTTATAGTATATTAATAGTTTCACACTGTTCTTCACTTAAATAATATATACGGGTTCTTGGATTTCGTTGTCCATGACGTGTCCGTTACTTAACTAAATATCACTATAATATTGACGACTCGGAACACAAAGTTTTTTATAAGTAAAAACGTAAAGTTTTACCTTACAGCCTAAACTGGCTTTCACCTATAGAAGGCTTCATCAGAGGCTGTCGTTAGTAGCGCTGCTCGTCTTGTTGTTGGCGACGAGATAGTGTTTCGAAAGATTGAAGCTGTGTGTGTGTGGTGAGATGTGTTCGAATAATGCGTGCGATTTGAATTGTGTCTGTTCGTTTAGGATGTCGTTTTTATTTGTTTTTGTGTGTTTGTATATTTCTAATTGTTCTAGAGTGTCTAGTTTTCAGCCTTTTGTGTGTACGTGTAGTATGTTCATGTTATTGTCGATGTTTTTATATGTGTGGTTTGCTTCAATGAGGTGGTTTGCGAAGGTAGATTCTGTAGTGGTGTGGAGTGCTTTTGTGTGTTCAATGTATCTCTGTTTGAAGCTACGTCCTGTCTGGCCTATGTAGAATTTACTGCAATTTGAACAATTTAGTTTATATACACCGGGTAGATCGAATTTGTTTTGTGCTTTGGGCATGCGTTTTGATAGTGTGTGTTCTGTTTTGTTAGTAGTTTTGTAAGCGATTCTGTATCCTGCTTTTTTGAATTTGTGGGCAATTTTTTCTGTTTGTTTGTTGATGTATGTTAGTGTTATGAATTTGTTGTTTTCTGTCTTTGTCTGTTGTTTGTTTTGTGTTTTGTGTAGGAGTTTACTGACTACTGTTCTGTCATAACCGTTAGATTCTGCTAGATATTTTATCGTGTTTAGTTCGTCTTTGTAGTCTATTTCATCTAAGGGGATGTTGTTAAGTCTGTGTATCATGGTTCTAAAAGCAGCTAGTTTGTGTTGTATTGGGTGATTGGAGGTGTTGTGTATTAGTGTGTCAGTTGTAGTTGGTTTTCTGTATATACTGAATTTGTGCCTGTGTTCTAGTTTTGTGATGGAGAGGTCTAAGAAGTTTATGGTATTGTTGTGTTCGTATTCGGCAGTGAAGGTTATGTTTTTATGTATTTTGTTTATGTGCGTTAGTAACTGTTCACATTGTCTTTTGTTTCCCCTGTATAGTATTAGAATGTCATCAACGTATGTGTGCCAATATAGTATTTTATGTGAGTGTCTGTCATTGTTTGTGAGTATTTTTGTTTTTTCTAAGTGTTGGAGGAAGACTTCTGCTAGAATGCTGGATATGGGGGAGCCCATGGGTAGGCCATCGTTCTGTGTGTAGTATTTATTGTTATAAGTAAAGTAGTTTTGTTTTGTGATAATGTTCAGAGTTTCTGTTATTTCATTGATAAGTTCGTCTGGTGTGTTGTTCTGTTTGAGTTTGTTTTGTAGGATGGTGATTGTTTCAGAGATGGGGATGTTTGTGTACAGGTTTTTAATGTCAAAGGAGGCTAATGTGGCATTATGGGGGATGTGTACACAGGCACAAATTCAGTATATACAGAAAACCAACTACAACTGACACACTAATACACAACACCTCCAATCACCCAATACAACACAAACTAGCTGCTTTTAGAACCATGATACACAGACTTAACAACATCCCCTTAGATGAAATAGACTACAAAGACGAACTAAACACGATAAAATATCTAGCAGAATCTAACGGTTATGACAGAACAGTAGTCAGTAAACTCCTACACAAAACACAAAACAAACAACAGACAAAGACAGAAAACAACAAATTCATAACACTAACATACATCAACAAACAAACAGAAAAAATTGCCCACAAATTCAAAAAAGCAGGATACAGAATCGCTTACAAAACTACTAACAAAACAGAACACACACTATCAAAACGCATGCCCAAAGCACAAAACAAATTCGATCTACCCGGTGTATATAAACTAAATTGTTCAAATTGCAGTAAATTCTACATAGGCCAGACAGGACGTAGCTTCAAACAGAGATACATTGAACACACAAAAGCACTCCACACCACTACAGAATCTACCTTCGCAAACCACCTCATTGAAGCAAACCACACATATAAAAACATCGACAATAACATGAACATACTACACGTACACACAAAAGGCTGAAAACTAGACACTCTAGAACAATTAGAAATATACAAACACACAAAAACAAATAAAAACGACATCCTAAACGAACAGACACAATTCAAATCGCACGCATTATTCGAACACATCTCACCACACACACACAGCTTCAATCTTTCAAAACACTATCTCGTCGCCAACAACAAGACGAGCAGCGCTACTAACGACAGCCTCTGATGAAGCCTTCTATAGGTGAGAGCCGGTTTAGGCTGTAAGGTAAAACTTTAAGTTTTTACTTATAAAAAACTTTGTGTTCCGAGTCGTCAATATTATAGTGATATTTAATATATATGGGGTTTGAGTCTTAGTCATAGTCTTTGTCGTTTTTTCATGTTAGTGATATTAATTATCGGACAATATTACAAAATTTTTCGGATTACTTGGGTTCGATACTGTTCATCTCACCTTCCTCTCATGATAAATTACTATGCAAATAAATTCCTTTATGGAACGTTCTGTGACGTTACATATGCCTCTCCGTTAAAATTGATAATTTGGGAAAAACATTTCTTCAGTTTTGATGAAATTATTATTTCTATATTAACCTTTTATTAGCTTCCTTATATTTCATTCTTTTATCTTATAATTAGATTCCTGTACTACTCCTTTAATATATTAATCCATCTCATTATCCATGTCTCAATCTTTACCATATCTCCTTTTCCTTTCCTTTACCTTGATGTTAATTATTTAATCTTTGATATAACTCCCTAACAATTCCCTAACTTTTATAGCGGGTTAGGAGTCAGAGGGGCACCATTGGCAATCCAATCTCCGCCGTTCCCTAACTATAACCACTGAAATCAGAGGAAACACATCTCTGTCCAGAAAATATATAACACGTACTTATAATTGCACTTTCACAACAAATAATAATAATAAAAAATATAATATTCAAAGATCATAGGCTCCTACACATAAATTCCCTTTCTTAATCTCTTCTGATTATTTCTCAATTATATTAATATACTTTTCTCCGCAGGTAAAATTATCTTTTAAAATCATTCAATGTCAATAGCTATATTTATAAATTCATCATTACCTCCTTATGTAACACACTGTTTCCCTTTTTTTTTCATTTATCATCTCCTTTTAGTATCAATTATAAGACAGTATTTCTCCTCCTTAGTAATATCAATTGTTATTTGATTGTTCAATAAATTAATTATGTCCTTTCCTTCTTTCCTCCTCTCCTTCTCTAAGTACGGGTAAGTTGGTAAATATACGTTGACTTGGCTATTGGAAATAAATTTATATCTTATATATATATATATATATTCTTGCCTTTGGTGGAATGTGTCCTTCTCGTATTTTTATTTTGATTAATAATCTCCCTTCCTTTCCTAAGTACAGGTAAGTTGGTAAATATACGTTGACTTGGCTATTGGAAATAAATTTATATCTTATATATATATATATATATATTCTTGCCTTTGGTGGAAGGTGTCCTTCTCGTATTTTTATTTTTATTAAGAATCTTCTCTCCTTTTCTAAGTACGGGTAAGTTGGTAAATATATTTTGACTTGGCTATTGGAAATAAATTTATATCTTATATATATATATTTTTGCCTTTGGTGGAAGGTGTCCTTCTCGTATTTTTATTTTTATTAATAATCTCCCTTCCTTTCCTAAGTATGGGTAAGTTGGTAAATATACGTTGACTTGGCTATTGGAAATAAATTTATATTTTACATATATATATTTTTGCCTTTGGTGGAAGGTGTCCTTCTCGTATTTTTTATTTATATTAATAATCTCTATTCCTTTTCTAAGTACGGGTAAGTTGGTAAATATACGTTGACTTGGCTATTGGAAATAAATTTATATTTTACATATATATATTTTTGCCTTTGGTGGAAGGTGTCCTTCTCGTATTTTTATTTTTATTAATAATCTCCCTTCCATTCCTAAGTACGGGTAAGTTGGTAAATATACGTTGACTTGTGTTTTTATTCATGGTACCTTCTCAATGATGCTTGATTATATGTATCCTTTACTTTGTTATTGACAGTGTCAGTTACCTCGTATGTATTGTTTCCTTTATCTTTCGTAATAGTAAAAGGTCCTGTATATTATAAAAGTAACAATTTTTTCGTGATGCCTTGTATAGTACTGGGCAATTCTCTATTCCGGACTAACACCTTTTCTCCTACCTTATACTTAATTGCCTTTGGTTGGGATTGAATATATTTCTTCCGTCGTTGTTCTGTTTTATCTAATACTCTATTATAAAATTTGGTTCCTTCAAAGTGATATTCAGGTTTGTTGGGAAAACTAATAATCTCCTTTATTTCCCGGGGTGGGGGTCTTTCGAACATAACTGTGTACGGTGACTCCTCTATGGTATTATGATAGGATAAATTGAGAAAGTCCTCTGTTGACGCTAAGTATTCGTGCCATCTCTTCTGTTCCTCATAGCAGTAGGTTCTCAACAACCGTCCTACTTCCCTCAACACTCTCTTGGCTGGGTTACTATTTGGGTGATACACGGATGTCTTATACATCTTTATTCCGTGTTCTATAAGATTCTCTTTCCATAATTTCCCCTTAAACTGGGTACCGTGGTCTGTAATTATAGAATACGGTCTGCCTACCTCCATTATATACCATTCTATTATGATTTCTATAATTTTCTTTGTCGTAGCCCTAGTTATCGGATAAAGCTTAGTATATTTGCTGAAATGGTCAAAAATAATTACGATGAATTTATACCTGTGCCTTCCACCGCTGCGTGGAAATGGTCCACAGATATCGAGAAATACCTTTTCTAATTTTTCGGTGGATGTTATGGGTATCATGACCCCTTCCTTTCTCTCGTTATTACATTTTACCTTCTGACAAATATCGCATGACTGTATCGCCTGTTGCACTTTTTTATTCATCCCTTTGATGTATGTTTGCTCTTCCAATGCCTTCCTTACCTTGAGGGCACCCATGTGTCCATACCTGTCGTGATAGTCGATTATTAGTGGTCTCTCTATCCCTGGTGGAATTACTAACTTCCAATTCTCCTGGTGTGGGGTATTCCATATAAACAAAGTGTCGTGTATACAGTAATATTTATTTATAATTTCATCGCCTTCCAGTACCCTTTTCCTAATATTTCCCAGTTTTGGGTCGGCCTCTTGTTGTGCCCTCACATCTTTTAAAATATTTTTTAAATCCTCCCTGCTTTTAATAATATGATATACCTTCGCTATTTGTTCCTTTTCGCCGTCAAATGTCTGGTTTTGTAAATTGATGCAGGATAGGACGTCGGCTGCTATGTTTTGCTTGCCTGGTATATATTCCCACGTGATATTATATTCCTGTAGGGCCAAAACCCATTTCGTCAGCCTTCCATGATTTAGCTTACAATGTTTTAAAAATGATATTGGTTTGTGATCACTCCTAACCGTGATGGGGTATCCTAATATATATGTTCGAAATTTACCGCATGCGAAAACTACACTCAATAACTCTTTTTCAGTGGTATTGTAGTTTCGTTCGCAACTGTTCAGCACGCAGCTGGCGAAGCTAATCACTAAATGGTTTCCATCCTGATCTTCCTGATGTAAGGCTGCACCTAAACTTACATTACTGGCATCGCAATTTAGATAAAACGGCTTCGTAAAGTCGGGGTGATGTAACATAACTGCTTCTAAAAATTTCTCCTTTATGAGATTGAGCACTCCATCTTGCTCTGGTCCCCAAGTCCATTTGTCTTTAGCTGATAACTGCTTTTGGAACCTGGCAGTTAGTTCTGAATAATTGGACCGAAACTTCCTGTAATAGTTACAGATTCCTAAAAATGATTGAAGCTGTTTCCTGTTTTTTGGGGTGGGGAACTTCTGTATGGCCTCTACTTTCTCTTTGGATGGAGTAATCCCTTGCTCAGTTAAATTAAAACCTAAAAATTTTACCTCGTTTGCAATAAACTGGGACTTATCTAATTTGAGGGTAATATTATTCTCTGATAGCTTCTCTAACACCTGTTCAACCCTATTGCAATGGTCATCCCAATTCGCTGAAGTTACCAGTAAATTGTCGACGTATACTGTCGTAAATTTCAGCACTTCCTGTCCCAATATTCTGTCCATTATTTTTACAAATACCGCCACTGAATTTATCAAACCAAAAGGTAATTGTTTAAACTGATAGTTTCTGCCTTCAAATATGAATGCCATGTATTTCCTGCTATCTGGGTGGAGTTCTAGCTGCCAGTAGCCGCATACCGTATCCCATGAACTTATATACTTTGTCCCGTGAAACTTTTTTAGTATTTCTTCTATCTCCCCAGGGGATGTGCGGTCGTTAACAATCATCTTGTTAATCTCCCTAGCATCGAGACATATACACACCTGTCCATTCTTTTTCGGCACAGCTATGATTGGGCTAGTATAGGGCGAATAACTATATTCAATTATGTGGTCCTCTATTATCCTGTTGAATTTATCCCTAACTTCCTTCTTTAGTGAGTAAGCAATCGGATATGATTTTCTGTTAAATTCTACAGGGGTTTTAAATTTTATGGTGCATTGATAATTTCTGACTTTGCCTGGAGTGTTTGAAAAGATATGTCGGTAATTATTATACACAGTAATCAATCGTTCAGCCTGTGTTTCGCTAATCTGACCCCTTGTTTTCGTCCTTTGGAATTCCCTTATTTCTTCCAATTTTTCCAACCATAATTCAGGGTTATCCTCCTGATATAAGGGCATGTTTAGTGGTCGATTGGCACAATAATAATGATTTACAATGGCTTGATAATGTGTATTGCTTGTACTATCTCCTTGGGTATCAAATTAATCAAATTATTGGTCCAAATTCCCTCATTCGTCTTTAACGTTATTACCTTACTATCTAAATTTATTATCACTTTATATGGCCTAAGTATATCACAGCCTATTAGGATACTCATGGGTAAATTGTTAGCTACTAATAGTCCTATTGGCAACGTTACACCATTACTGGTCATCTCTAATGACACTTGTTTCTTTATAGATTTATTCTGCCTTCCCGTCGCTCCGACTAGTATAATGTTATTTATAGGCAGGGTGGGTATGGGTAGATTACTATTCTGTTTAATTCTCTATAACTCCACACTGTCTATCAACGATACGTTTGATCCTGTATCAATTAGCAATGTTGCATCTATACCATTTATATCTGCCTTAATTTGTACTATACCATTATTCCCTTTATTATGATTTTCAACTATATTATCCCTCTCTTCTAACAATTCCTCCCTAATATCTCTGAGATAATTATTTGTTCTCAATGTCATTGTCCTGTCTTTGTCCTGTCTATTTTTGTGTTCAGTTACCCCATAATATTGGATCAGTGAAGGGCTGTCTTCCTTTTTCACTGCCGTGTCTAGTTTAAATGAGCACCTGTCTCATTTGCCCGGTCTCCCGGAACATTGGGTTGCTGACTTGTTTGTGGTTCCTGTCTAACCTCGGGGTACCACTAATAGGTCGGCTATTTGTTGTATTACTCTGGTTACCTTGCGTCTGCTGTGGGTAATACACGTAAGTCGGTAAATTGGGTTGGTATGGTCGTTGACTATTGGCCATCGTATAGTTTACCTGGGGTCTATACTCCTGATTCCTCCCTCCTCCTTGATTACCTCTGTTCCT
>JAWRYS010000228.1:0-49617 GCA_034769895.1 Magicicada septendecula | reverse complement strand
GATAAATTTCGTGCACTAAGCACATCAGAACGAGGACAATTTATATTAAATCATAAATGCTGTACCAATTGTCTAAGACCAGATCATTTCTCATCTAATTGTAAGATTAAACAATCATGTAAGATCTGCTCAAAACGACACCATACATTGTTGCACATAAACAACGTGTTGAAGCCAGTTTCTGCCAGCAGCAGTAATTATTGTTCACTCAAATTACAATCCACAAATAATATTCTTTTATCAACAGCAATTGTGTTTGTCATTGACCAGACTGGCAACAGACAACTCGCAAGAGTTCTTTTGGATGCGGGTTCACAAATAAATTTTTGTACGGAATCATTTGCCAAGAAATTACGGCTTAACTTGACTAAATCTAACATACCGATTACAGGTATAAATAATACCGCGTGTTGTGTCACTAATCTTGCGTCTATATGCATTATTTCCCGCTATCAAAGATTTAGCTTCGAGGCAAAATGTGCAGTCTTATCTGCATTAACCCATAAACTGCCAGCACAATCTTTTGACATAAATCAATTTAACATTCCAGATAACGTTTTCCTTGCTGATCCAAATTTCAACATGTCAGCTGACATCAACATACTTTTAGAAGCGCAATTCTACCTAGATTTAATCTTAGCTAACAAATACGTCGCGGTTCTCATTTTCCTATTATACAGGAAACAAAGTTAGGCTACATTCTTGCAGGCAATCTGCCCAAACACTGCCGTTATAAGGGTCCTGCTGTTTTGTTCCTAGCTAGGAACAACGACGGTCAAATTTTGGAGTCTCTCGAAAAATTCTGGGAGACCGAAACTATCCTGATAATGCACCTATTAATGACGAGTCAGCTTGTGAGGAGCATTTCGTTAGGTCTACTCATCGCAATCAAGAGGGTAGGTTCGTTGTTTCGCTACCATTTAAGTCTGACCATCCCCAGTTGGGTGAGTCCTATGCCAGCGCTGAAGCAAGATTCTTGAGTTTAGAACGCCGGTTCATGCGTGATTCTAAGCTTGCGCGCGAATACGCAAACTTTATTCACGAGTATAAGGATCTTGGCCACATGACGCTTATCGACAATTGCTCTATCAATTTTGGGGTTTCAAATACCTACTATCTGCCACACCATGCCGTCTTTAAGCATTCTAGTTCTACGACAAAACTTCGCGTCGTTTTTGACGGTTCGTCCAAAACTACCAATGGCCTTTCTCTCAATGACATCTTGTTGGTAGGCCCGAACGTCCAACAAGACCTTTTTTCTATTCTTTTGCGATTTCGTATGCATAACTATGTTCTCATCGCCGACATCGAGAAGATGTATCGACAAATTCTGGTAGCTGAGAAGGATTGTCATTATCAACGTATTCTGTGGGGTGACTCTCCCCTCGAACAGTTCAAACACTTTGTATTGCGAACTGTAACCTACGGCACTGCTAGTGCTTCGTTTTTGGCTACTCGCTGTCTTAATCAAATTGGTAAGGATCATGAAGCTTCTTTTCCTGACGCAGCGTCAGCTATAACCAATGATTTCTATGTCGACGATTTGCTAACCGGTGCAGACACCATTTCTGATCTGACCAAGTTGAAATCTGACTTAGGTACGTTGTTGAGTCAATACGGTCTCACGCTGCATAAATGGGCATCAAATGAACCCCAGGTGGTCGCAAATCATGACAATTTATCACTCCCTTTAAACAAACAGGGTAATGTGCGTACCTTGGGCATTCTCTGGAATAACACTACCGATTCATTTTTGTTTGACATCAAATCATTCCCCGTTGAATCAAGCATCTCCAAGAGGAAAATCCTATCGATTATCGGCAGGCATATACGATCCACTCGGACTCGTCGGTCCCATTGTTTTCCTGTACAAACAGTTTATGCAGCAACTCTGGCTGTGCAATCTCGGTTGGGATGAGCCAATCTCCGGGCAATTACGCTTGCATTGGCATTCATTATGCGATAAATTATGTCTGATCAGTGAAATTATTGTCCCACATTCTATTCGTTGCAAGTCTAAGGCAAGGATAGTTGAATTACATGGGTTTTCGGATGCTTCTGAAAAGGGTTATGGGTGTTGTGTTTACATTAGAGTCATTTATCAAGATTCATCGGCCTCTTGTCACCTTCTGTGTTCTAAATCTCGCGTGGCCCCCCTACGACAGGTGTCATTACCTCGCATGGAACTCTGCGCTTGCTTGTTGTTATCGCGACTCGTATTCAAGGTCGTCCCTGCTCTTCATTCCTTTATTAATAGTGTTCATCTATATTCTGACTCTATGGTGTCCCTTTACTGGATTCATGCCCAGTCTTCGAGGTGGAAAACCTACGTCGCTAATCGTGTTGCCGAGATTCAGCGTCTTACGGAAGCCTACACATGGCATCACATCAATTCTCGACATAATCCTGCTGATATTATTTCTAGGGGATGTCACCCCGACGTTCTGCGCGATTGTTCGCTTTGGTGGCACGGTCCCGCCTGTTTGTCTCAATCTTCCGAGTCCAATCTTTTTCCATCCTTTTTACCTTCTAATCTGTCGTCTTCTGAATTCACTGCGGAGGAGAAACAAACCCCCAAACTTTCTCTAATGTCTACCCTGGCTATTGATCTTTCAAAGGACTTTTCTTCGTTGCACCGTCTGACTCGCTTATACGCTTACTGCTTTCGATTCATCAAAAATATTAGACTCCCCAGTGCTGAGAAAATATCGGGCGCTCTTACCCCCGTTGAAATTCATTACACTCTCAATTTCTTCATAAAACAATCTCAGTCGATCCACTTCGCTGCCGAGATTAATTGTCTTCGTAATGGGTCTTCTGTCTCTATTAGGAGTAAGTTGTCTTTCTGGACCCGTTTCTTGATGATTTTGGCATAATACGCGTCGGCGGGCGCTTACAGCAGTCGCAACTACCTTATGACAATAAGCATCCTATTGTCTTGCATCCATCGGCTCATATTACTCGCCTTATTATTGAACGCGAACACATTCGTCTACTTCACGCTGGTGCTCAACTCGTGCATCACTCACTTCGTCAACGTTGGTGGATTATTAACGCCAAGATAGTCATTCGCTCCATCATTCGTAGATGCGTCAAGTGCCTCGGGTTTAGTGCCAAACAACAGGTTCAGAGGCTTGGTATTCTACCATCTCCTAGAGTCACTCCTTCGCGGCCGTTTCTATTCTGCGCAGTTGATTATGGTGGTCCCTTCATGATTCGTCATGGCGGGCAGAAATCTAGGACTCTGTCCAAATCGTACATGTCTTTGTTCATCTGCTTAGCAACCAGGGCCATTCATTTGGACAGAGTCCTAGTATTTTACGGAGACCAGTTCATAAACTATGTTTGTTGCCAGCGCGGGACGAGACTTAGACACAAGGTTACTATAATTATTTAGCACAATGCTATTTTACTTGGCCACTGGCTTTCATTACTTTATTGTATGACCATTTGGTCAACTTAATTGTGATATGTATCATCACAACATTTTAATGTTAATTTGCATCATTGCGTGTTTTTATACTAAATTTGCATGTGACTTGTAATTTCACAACCATGCACTGTGCTATTATGTCTATACTTATCATAGTTTCATGGTGGTATACTTTGCTATTTTTGTATTTATATGTTAATAATTTGTGAGGCATACTAGGTCCTACACATTTACATTTTGATATTGGTATTGGGTAGGTGTCATGTCATTGGTGGTATTGTTTTATATAAAAATTTGTTACATAATATTCACATGGTCTGCAGTTATACAAACCATGTATGCATTTTCTTGCACATTTGTCAATATGTGTGATATTTATTATTCTATGAATGTATTTCTCGCAATTGTTCAACTCATGTATTACATTTGTATAACCACATTGTTGTACTTGTCACTTATGCTATTGTGCCTTATTCATATTTGTAATTAACTAAACTGATTTCTATTGTATTTATTATATAACTTGTATTTATGTAAAACACATTGTTTTTCGCATCCACTGTCTATAACCACGCCACGCCTATATTTTTATTTTTATATTGTATTTTGCATTTGTGATCACGCATTGCACAATTATTATTCATGCTTTAATTATGACATACATGTCATTACAATTTGTGCTTGCAATCAGTCAACTATGTATAGCTTGTTTTCACATAACAATTTATTGTATATTCCTGAAACTTCAGGATAGCATGCATCGTTCAAACTATATGGCGTCATGCTAAATTTATGTCTTTACATGTATAATTTTATAATAATTTTGTTTGTTCATTGTATTCAATACTACTTGTATAGGTCTACTGGCCTTAACTGGTTCAAGCTAACCACTATGACTTGCATAAATGTTACAATTTATTGGGCCCATCATGTGATGAATCACCGATTATTCATCATTAAACATTGTCAAATTATGTATTTTCATGTCTTATATCGTTCAATATTGTATACATACAATATATATTGGCAATACATTGCTAACTTTTGCATTTATACTCATGCTCAAATCAAGTTGCACTCCAACCTTGGCATGCTTAACTCTTATCATCAATCAAGCTTATCGCTAAGCAGTTAATGTCATAACTGTTATCTAAGATTACAACTCAAGGTTCAATGCAGCCTACTGAGATTAACCTTTATTATTAAGAACTCTGTATTTTTCTACAATAAGTTATTAAAATGTATTAAAAAAATCTTTTGATTTTTTGCGGGCAGTTATGGACAGTAGCGTGGTAATTTTCGCATTCATAGGTTGGCTAATCTGTACGCTTTCAAATCGTTCTTATCATGTTTTTACAACGATACAGTTCTACGAGCCTTGGCTGGCAGCGGACGTTATTACGTTTGCTGCCTGATTCTGTCTTTTTCATTTTCTTGTTGTCGCAACAATTATTTAGGCCTTAGGCCTCAACGTTTTTCAATGTAGCTGAGTGCACACATTTGTGCCTCATCAAAATGTAGCATCATTTACGAATCGGTTTCTTCAAAATTAATCTTCAGAATTAGCCAATCTTAGTACTATGAGTTGAGTGTAATAAAAGGAAACTTAATAAATGTATTAATACAGTCCACTGTCTTTATCATTCTGCATCCTGGCGATAACACACCACGCTTCATTCTTTCTGATGGAAAAAATCTTAGAGCACACATGCCGAAATTCAACACATTTTTATTTGGTCCACTCGGACCGAAGCTCAACATAACTTTTTTGGTCCTGACGTGACGGATCATTCTTCTTATTAACAGCCTTTCTCACTAGTGTTCCCCCAGTAAAGCTGCCATATCCTGGATGGTCTTATTTCGTCCGCTCAGTCTACTCTTAGAAATCTCCCCGTCATAATGGTAGGCCAGCTGCGTTACCAGGCATTCTTCAGGGATGTTTGGCTCCAAGTTCCTTGCTATGCTGACTTTACCCAAAAATACGCTCTAGGAGATTGTCCTAAACACGGATCGAATCGGCCGTTGCTGATGTTATTCCTTACTACATGTTGTGTAGCCTCGGACCAGTACTTATTTTTGAATTGATCTTTGAATTCGGCGAAGTTTTGGATGTCCAGCCGTACTGCCGTCCACCAATTGTCATGGACCTCCTTGAACATCTCATCTAGCATGCCCTTAATTACTGTCCACCGTATCTCCCGGGTTCTGGATAGGCTCTCTTCAACTTGCTCTAAGAATTCTATGGGGTTGCGTTTATAGTTTCTAAAATTAACTATTTCCCTGTTTTCGCTGCATGGGATATGGGAACTTATAAATGGTCTATCTTCAATGCGTTGATTTCTTCCTGGAGGCGCAACTCTCGTACTTGGAATTCTTCTATCTTCTCTTCATGGGCGGTTATTGTACCCTTGACTTCGTTTACAGACGCATCTAACTGGTTGCATCTCTCCTCAACCCTTGTCTGTACCTGCCCTATCTCCTCTTTGGTCTCCTTCTGAACTTAATGCACTTCTAGTTTAAATTGCTCGAACTTTTCCGTTGTTTCTTGTTGGTTTCCTTCAACCCTCTTTTTACTTTCATTTTCAGTTTCGCTTACTTTGTTTAATATCTCCTCCCGGCTTGTATCACTGTTTCATGGGTCTTTTTATTTTCTCTTCGGTCTCCATTACGGTCTGCTTTATTTCTTCATGATATTCTATTAATTGTTGTTGCAATGTTTCTTGGTTACTTTTGATTTTATTATTCAATGTTTCAATATCCTCTTTCACCTGCTTCAAGGTTTCGCTGGTTTTCTCATTACTTTTATCTATTTTTTCACTTATCAGTTTATTCCCCTCCTTCATTTTCTGTTTTAATGTTTCAATTAATGACTCAAACTTCTTATCTAATTCTTCCTTGTCTTCTTTTCTCCATTCTTCCATTTTCTGGTCTATCTGCTGCTTCAAAGTCTCATTATTTTCGTTAATTGTCTGCCTTAAGTCTTCCTTAGTTCTGTCCAATTTTTCACCCTGTTTCTTAAAATTGTCAATCAATTAGTGACTCAAATTTCTTATCTAATTCTTCCTTGTCTTCCTTCATCTGTTCTTCCATTTTCTTGTTAATTGTTTCATTATCTTTATCCCTTTTCTCATTGTCCTCTTTACTCTGTTTTTTCAGCTCTTCCTGCAACATTTCCATGATGTTACTCAAGTTGATACCCTCCATGGTTCTGCTCGGTTCTGCTGGGGTTAATATTGTTTCCACATCTTCAACCAATGTTACTTCCTTTTCTTCCATTCTGACTTCTTTCTCGGCCTCCTTCTCTAACATCTCGATTTCTTTTTCGGCCTCCGCTGTGCCTCTTGTGTGCATTTTCTGTTTCGCTTTTCTGTAGTCGCCGCTAGAATCTACTGAATTTAATTATAGGAATTATTAATTAATTCTAGCCCCACGTTGGGCGCTAATTTGTAACGAGTGTTATTTTACGAGTTATAATCCACGCGTTGTTAGCGTCACTTTGTAATATTACTGGAATTGCGTTCGTTAAGCCCTACTTTGTTAGCATCAATTTGTAACTAGCCTTCGTTACTTGTTTTTAAATACTTACGAAAGTCGAATGTCTACTCACCAGTTCGGTCGTTCAATTCGAATTTGCTGCCTCGCCGTGTGGTTAACCAATACTGCTTAGCGAATCGACTTCGTCAACTATTATGTATTCTATATTTTAATTTCTCAAACCTTTTGTATTACTTTGAATAAAATCAAACATACAGTTTATAATGTGTACGAGGATTTATTAACAGTTCGAGATATGGTTGTTAATTACAAATTTCTGCAAAATATAATACTTAATCTTGCGCTGGCATATTTACTTTTTCACAGTTGGCTTTATGTTCGCTCAGTTCTTATGTAGACACACTGCAATGGCGTTTACTTTCTTCGTTGATGTAAATCTCAGGGGAAAGTTCTTTTGACTACAGAAAATGTTGTTTTACTGACTAATAAAAGTACCAAATCTTACAATATACCTTATAACTATTATTGAACAGGTGATATACTTAAATAATAACAGTAAATTACCGCTATGGGAACTAGTGTTTTAATAGGTTATTTATACTTATCAACCTACCGTTTTTAAAACAGATTCAGAAAAATTCAAATTGAAGTGATATACTGTATTTATTCTAGTAGAGGTGTTTATGAAATAAAATTAAGTTCCAAAAGTTTATTAAAGTGATTGGTGAAGTGAAAAAATTTATTCAATTAATGTGGATTGTCTAGTGTTTTTTCGGTGAAGTATTTAAACTATACTTAACGTTCCTTCGTCTTTGTTTATCTTGGGTAACACTTCTCTGGAATACTGCTGCTTGTCCCTTCTGGTGTAGTTCCGTGAATTCCAGGTTCAATTTTCATTAATGGTCCAGTTATGGTGTTTAGATTCCCTCAGTCCTGCTGGCTAATGTTGGTTTCAAGGTTCAGTTAGGTGTTCTTCTATTCTTCCTTCTGTAAGTTGTTAATTCTGAACTGGGTCTTCTTCAGCAATTTTTTACAGAATGTTTCTTATTTCTTGTGTTGAATTGGTTTAATTCCCACCATTAGTTTTATTATGGTTATTAATTGGGTCTTCTTAATCAATGTTTAGACAAAATATGCTGTTTTACTCCTTTTTATATCTTAGTGGGCTTCATACATCCACCCTACTCAAACTTCAATAATGGAATAATGATTTACCAACGGTTCCCTATGTAACAAGGTTTTGTTGTTATGGCAACTCTCTGAAAAAAACTAATTCCCATTGGCTGATAATTTATAACATTGTTATTTTAAACTAACGTTTTTCCATTCAAAATTATTCAAATCTTTTAAAGTATTTAAACTTCCTTATGCTATTTGTAGTATTAAATACAATAACATCATTATTTTGCTTTTTGTCTACAGATTAATTTGATACCACTCATGGTTACCTTTGGTCAATTTATAACAGATTACTAATTTTTTCAGTTTGGTATTTCTTTAGTTAATTACATTTAAACTAATTATTATCTATCCAGTTTTGTACCTTACACTTTTACTTTGATACCTAAACAGATTATACACTTTATTTTATTCTTGACTATTGTTTTATATTAAAATTTTATAATAATAATTCATAGTCTATTTGCAACTAATATAACATAAAATATAATTAAAAACACTCTAGGGATTAATTACTCTGTTGTTATTCAGATCATGATTTTCTCTTCTTATTGATTTATTCAGATTCTTTATCTATGTTTGTGGCGATGTTCTTAACATATATTCTGTATTATTTCTCTAACTTACTCCGTACAATAGTGGTTTTACATGTCCTTACTTCTCTTGCCATTTATAATTAATATCTAACTTGTAGCTGTATCTAGGGTTGTTTATTCAATTCTTCTCATTTTGGTAGTCTGTTAGTGGTTCATTGTCCTTTTTTACTTGATTGTCTTGTCTTATTGATTTATCGTCAATTGTCTTGTTTGTTCTCCTTAAAAATGTTATTTCTTCGTTATTCCCTTCACAATTGGGTTATCTAATTATGTTATGTAATCTGTCATCATTTCTGTTAAATCTTTAGTATTTTATCTCATTTTTTTATTATTCTTCAATATATTTCTCTCCAAAATTAAATTGTTTCAAATACTTTGGTGTAAGTTGTTCTTACATTATTTTGGAATTTAGGTATTTTTAGTCTCAAAATTCCTTACTAATACTTCCACATCAGTTTGTCTTTCTTACTTATTAGTTTAATCTTTTTTTTTTTCTTCATTGACTTTTCATTTCTTTTATAGCCTTCTATTCTTTTCTTCTACGTTGTAATGGATTATTTTTTTATTTCTTTTATTATAAGTATTAATATTATTATTTTTATTGTGATTCTTTCTTTATTCGTGCTCTGTCGGTTATCTCTACAATCAGTACCTTTTGGATGATGTTCTATACTGTTTCCGTTCTTAGCTTAATCCTGATGTAAACAAACCAACGTGGTTCATCTGAAACGCTATTGGTCAGGGGCGTTGACATTCTTCACACAGTAATTTGTTATGCGCATGTGCAGAGTGTCTGTATAGTCATGTTAGAGTTGTCATTACTGTGACAAGTGGTTTTGATTACGTGTAATCATCTTTATGAATACACAGTAGAACTTTATCGCTGCTACCAAAATGAACATAAATTTAAAAAGTTTTATTAAATGATATTGACGAAAAATCGAGGCACGCCGTTTTAAAACTTCCTCCTTATCACTGTATTCTGAATCCCATTGAATAAATATGAAACTAGTTGAAAGGATATGTTGCCCGTCACAACACATCATATAAGCTGCATGATGTAAAACAACTGATAGAGAAGACGGTAAATGAAATAACGACGGACAATTGGAGTCGTTGTGTCGAGCATTGTATTCAAGGAAGAAGACAAAGGAATTGAGCCAAATTACAGACACCGTCATGGACAATCTTATCATTCACACTGTTGACTCAAGTTCCGACACAGACATGAAAAGCATTGAATTACTCTCTTGACGGTAGTTGATAACACATACAGCATACTGGCAATTATCACAGCTTCTACTTTTGCTTTAAGTATAGGCCTACTTATTTTTTTTTTGCGATACTCAAACAGTGAAAAAAAAAGCCATTCGTATTCACTCCGTCTTATAAAATATGCCATTGTCGCTCTGACACAGTCACACAAATATGACTTTAGTCAGGAAAAAGTATGACAATTTACGTGTGTTTATACAGTATCAACATTATATGTACCCTGTCTGTACTCATTGTGTTAGAATGACACGCCTCTAATTCAAGCAGCAAATAGCGTTTCAGATGTGCCACGCCTGTTTGTTTACATCAGGATTAAGCTAAGAACGGAAAGAGTATAACTTAGTTTATTCGTTTCCTGTATTGGCCACTGTTCGGGCTGCTCCACCAATATGGTTTTCCAGTGGATTCCGTAGATTATATGCGGTTACAAATCTCTCTATGGGATTGTCACAGTATGGATCATACACATATGGTTCTATGTCGTCTCCGTTCCATCTATCCATTCCCTCAGCATTCCTGGAATCGGGATTAGGTTCACAGTTTCCACAATAGTCCTCTTGGTTATCCCTCTCATCAGCCATGATATAGTTTATTCGAGCTATATGGGTTCCCTGGTCATTACTTGGTTGATTTCCCGAGGGTATGTCACTCCTTTGTTCCCTGCTTCCTCTATCATTCTCGACGCTCCTACTCCTTGGTCCTCGGTAATACCGCCTTCCATCATTTCGATTCTCAGCACTTACATAATTGACCCATCGCCTGTATGTTTGATTTTGGCCATTATTATTATTATTATTATATTGGTTGTTGGGTCTATAGTAATTACCACTGTTATTATTATTTCCTCTGTTATAATTGTTATTATTGTTGCCATTGTTATTGTGGTAATTTTGATTACTTGTGCGTTGATAGTTGTTGTTGTTGTTGGTGTTAAAATTGCAATAATTATTAAGATTGTTCTGGTTGTTATTTACCGGTGGATTATTTCCATTGGGCCCATTTTGGTGGTTTCGAAAATCATTATTTCGATTATTTGGGCTATTCCTCTGTCGATTTTGCAGGTAATGCCTTTGGACAGTAGTGTGGTAATTTTCGCATTCATAGGTTGGCTAATCTGTACGCTTTCAAATCGTTCTTATCATGTTTTTACAACGATACAGTTCTACGAGCCTTGGCTGGCAGCGGACGTTATTACGTTTGCTGCCTGATTCTGTCTTTTTCCTTTTCTTGTTGTCGCGACAATTATTTAGGCCTTAGGCCTCAATGTAGCTGAGTGCACACATTTGTGCCTCATCAAAATGTAGCTTCATTTACGAATCGGTTTCTTCAAAATTAATCTTCAGAATTAGCTAATCTTAGTACTATGAGTTGAGTGTAAAAAAAGGAAACTTAATAAATGTATTAATACAGTCCACTATCTTTATCATTCTGCATCCTGGCGATAACACACCAAGCTTCATTCTTTCTGATGGAAAAAATCTTGGAGCACACATGCCGACATTCAACACATTTTTATTTGGTTCACTCGGACCGAAGCTCAACATAACTTTTTTGGTCCTAACGTGACGGATCATTCTTCTTATTAACATTTTTTTGGTCGCTCCGTGCCTGGATTCGTTATTCACCTTTTCATTATTTTCTGCCCCAATTTCTGGCCATCACGGGCGACTCAGCATATTCGCTGATCCGACCGTGTCTTGACTTAACCAGCATTTCTTTCGTCGCCTTTGAGCCTCCTGACGACATCACTGCAAGACCATCCATGTGCTAGCGTCAGTACTCCAGTGTAAGCAGTCATCTCTCCGGTCTGTGTGTTTGCCATCTTCTCCACGGCCTCGACGCTTCAGGACATCGCATACCAGGTACCACATCATTAACATCATTATCAGGTGCGTACAATGGCTGAAGAAGGCCTCAAAGTGTTGGTCAGAAAGAGAGGCGGCTTCAAGTTTGCCATAGTGCGTATTAATTCGGCTATCAGTAACTTTGACAAGAACACTAACACCAAACATTTTTTAATAGTTAGACTTGAAAGTCTAAAAAGCTTGGCAACAAAATACAATGAGGTACAGTCCGAAATTGAACTTATTTCTAAAGACATAAACGCTGCTCAAGAAGACAGAGTTGAGGTCGAAGAGCTGTTATATTCAACAGAAGCCAATATCTTACAATTGATAGAAACCTTTAACGTTCAGACTGTATCTCCCGTATTAACAAGCAATATGCAACTAAAACCGATAAGTTTGCCCTGCTTCACAGGCAATATCTTAGAATGGCAGCATTTCTACTCAATATTTCTGGACTTGGTGCATGCCAGATCTGATCTAACGTCAGTGCAGAAATTACACTATTTGTATTCGTCTCTGAAAAATGAGCCGCTAGATTTAATTAAGTCATTACCTATTTGTAACGAAAACTAGTCGATAGCGTTGAGTTTGCTGTCCGCTAGATATGACAACAAATTCATACTAGCTAAGTACTATATTCAAAATTTACTTGAAGTAAAATCAACAATTAAAGACTCTGTCCAAAGTTTGGCAGAATTCATAAATACGATAACGTCTTCCGTTAATTCACTGGCGGCCATGCAACTGTCAGTGGATTCATTCGAGCTTATCACTGTACAATTATTGTCAGCAAAACTCGACCGTACTACGTTTAAATTATGGAAGGAGTCTATAGACCCCGATAATCTTCCTAACTTTCAAGGTTTTACTCAGTTTTTAAACGCACGTAGACAGTTGTTGAAAATACACTGCCTATCAATGCCGAACAGCAACTCAACAAGCTAAGTTTAAGATTCAATAATAAATCTGACAAACATAAATCACGAAACGCTGCTGGCAGCACTGCATTTATAAGTTATCACTCAGCGTCAAATAATTATTCATACTTATGCTGTAAATCTAATCATCCAATTTACATGTGTGATAAATTTCGTGCACTAAGCACATCAGAACGAGGACAATTTATATTAAATCATAAATGCTGTACCAATTGTCTAAGACCAGATCATTTCTCATCTAATTGTAAGATTAAACAATCATGTAAGATCTGCTCAAAACGACACCATACATTGTTGCACATAAACAACGTGTTGAAGCCAGTTTCTGCCAGCAGCAGTAATTATTGTTCACTCAAATTACAATCCACAAATAATATTCTTTTATCAACAGCAATTGTGTTTGTCATTGACCAGACTGGCAACAGACAACTCGCAAGAGTTCTTTTGGATGCGGGTTCACAAATAAATTTTTGTACGGAATCATTTGCCAAGAAATTACGGCTTAACTTGACTAAATCTAACATACCGATTACAGGTATAAATAATACCGCGTGTTGTGTCACTAATCTTGCGTCTATATGCATTATTTCCCGCTATCAAAGATTTAGCTTCGAGGCAAAATGTGCAGTCTTATCTGCATTAACCCATAAACTGCCAGCACAATCTTTTGACATAAATCAATTTAACATTCCAGATAACGTTTTCCTTGCTGATCCAAATTTCAACATGTCAGCTGACATCGACATACTTTTAGAAGCGCAATTCTACCTAGATTTAATCTTAGCTAACAAATACGTCGCGGTTCTCATTTTCCTATTATACAGGAAACAAAGTTAGGCTACATTCTTGCAGGCAATCTGCCCAAACACTGCCGTTATAAGGGTCCTGCTGTTTTGTTCCTAGCTAGGAACAACGACGGTCAAATTTTGGAGTCTCTCGAAAAATTCTGGGAGACCGAAACTATCCCTGATAATGCACCTATTAATGACGAGTCAGCTTGTGAGGAGCATTTCGTTAGGTCTACTCATCGCAATCAAGAGGGTAGGTTCGTTGTTTCGCTACCATTTAAGTCTGACCATCCCCAGTTGGGTGAGTCCTATGCCAGCGCTGAAGCAAGATTCTTGAGTTTAGAACGCCGGTTCATGCGTGATTCTAAGCTTGCGCGCGAATACGCAAACTTTATTCACGAGTATAAGGATCTTGGCCACATGACGCTTATCGACAATTGCTCTATCAATTTTGGGGTTTCAAATACCTACTATCTGCCACACCATGCCGTCTTTAAGCATTCTAGTTCTACGACAAAACTTCGCGTCGTTTTTGACGGTTCGTCCAAAACTACCAATGGCCTTTCTCTCAATGACATCTTGTTGGTAGGCCCGAACGTCCAACAAGACCTTTTTTCTATTCTTTTGCGATTTCGTATGCATAACTATGTTCTCATCGCCGACATCGAGAAGATGTATCGACAAATTCTGGTAGCTGAGAAGGATTGTCATTATCAACGTATTCTGTGGGGTGACTCTCCCCTCGAACAGTTCAAACACTTTGTATTGCGAACTGTAACCTACGGCACTGCTAGTGCTTCGTTTTTGGCTACTCGCTGTCTTAATCAAATTGGTAAGGATCATGAAGCTTCTTTTCCTGACGCAGCGTCAGCTATAACCAATGATTTCTATGTCGACGATTTGCTAACCGGTGCAGACACCATTTCTGATCTGACCAAGTTGAAATCTGACTTAGGTACGTTGTTGAGTCAATACGGTCTCACGCTGCATAAATGGGCATCAAATGAACCCCAGGTGGTCGCAAATCATGACAATTTATCACTCCCTTTAAACAAACAGGGTAATGTGCGTACCTTGGGCATTCTCTGGAATAACACTACCGATTCATTTTTGTTTGACATCAAATCATTCCCCGTTGAATCAAGCATCTCCAAGAGGAAAATCCTATCGATTATCGGCAGGCATATACGATCCACTCGGACTCGTCGGTCCCATTGTTTTCCTGTACAAACAGTTTATGCAGCAACTCTGGCTGTGCAATCTCGGTTGGGATGAGCCAATCTCCGGGCAATTACGCTTGCATTGGCATTCATTATGCGATAAATTATGTCTGATCAGTGAAATTATTGTCCCACATTCTATTCGTTGCAAGTCTAAGGCAAGGATAGTTGAATTACATGGGTTTTCGGATGCTTCTGAAAAGGGTTATGGGTGTTGTGTTTACATTAGAGTCATTTATCAAGATTCATCGGCCTCTTGTCACCTTCTGTGTTCTAAATCTCGCGTGGCCCCCCTACGACAGGTGTCATTACCTCGCATGGAACTCTGCGCTTGCTTGTTGTTATCGCGACTCGTATTCAAGGTCGTCCCTGCTCTTCATTCCTTTATTAATAGTGTTCATCTATATTCTGACTCTATGGTGTCCCTTTACTGGATTCATGCCCAGTCTTCGAGGTGGAAAACCTACGTCGCTAATCGTGTTGCCGAGATTCAGCGTCTTACGGAAGCCTACACATGGCATCACATCAATTCTCGACATAATCCTGCTGATATTATTTCTAGGGGATGTCACCCCGACGTTCTGCGCGATTGTTCGCTTTGGTGGCACGGTCCCGCCTGTTTGTCTCAATCTTCCGAGTCCAATCTTTTTCCATCCTTTTTACCTTCTAATCTGTCGTCTTCTGAATTCACTGCGGAGGAGAAACAAACCCCCAAACTTTCTCTAATGTCTACCCTGGCTATTGATCTTTCAAAGGACTTTTCTTCGTTGCACCGTCTGACTCGCTTATACGCTTACTGCTTTCGATTCATCAAAAATATTAGACTCCCCAGTGCTGAGAAAATATCGGGCGCTCTTACCCCCGTTGAAATTCATTACACTCTCAATTTCTTCATAAAACAATCTCAGTCGATCCACTTCGCTGCCGAGATTAATTGTCTTCGTAATGGGTCTTCTGTCTCTATTAGGAGTAAGTTGTCTTTCTGGACCCGTTTCTTGATGATTTTGGCATAATACGCGTCGGCGGGCGCTTACAGCAGTCGCAACTACCTTATGACAATAAGCATCCTATTGTCTTGCATCCATCGGCTCATATTACTCGCCTTATTATTGAACGCGAATACATTCGTCTACTTCACGCTGGTGCTCAACTCGTGCATCACTCACTTCGTCAACGTTGGTGGATTATTAACGCCAAGATAGTCATTCGCTCCATCATTCGTAGATGCGTCAAGTGCCTCGGGTTTAGTGCCAAACAACAGGTTCAGAGGCTTGGTATTCTACCATCTCCTAGAGTCACTCCTTCGCGGCCGTTTCTATTCTGCGCAGTTGATTATGGTGGTCCCTTCATGATTCGTCATGGCGGGCAGAAATCTAGGACTCTGTCCAAATCGTACATGTCTTTGTTCATCTGCTTAGCAACCAGGGCCATTCATTTGGACAGAGTCCTAGTATTTTACGGAGACCAGTTCATAAACTATGTTTGTTGCCAGCGCGGGACGAGACTTAGACACAAGGTTACTATAATTATTTAGCACAATGCTATTTTACTTGGCCACTGGCTTTCATTACTTTATTGTATGACCATTTGGTCAACTTAATTGTGATATGTATCATCACAACATTTTAATGTTAATTTGCATCATTGCGTGTTTTTATACTAAATTTGCATGTGACTTGTAATTTCACAACCATGCACTGTGCTATTATGTCTATACTTATCATAGTTTCATGGTGGTATACTTTGCTATTTTTGTATTTATATGTTAATAATTTGTGAGGCATACTAGGTCCTACACATTTACATTTTGATATTGGTATTGGGTAGGTGTCATGTCATTGGTGGTATTGTTTTATATAAAAATTTGTTACATAATATTCACATGGTCTGCAGTTATACAAACCATGTATGCATTTTCTTGCACATTTGTCAATATGTGTGATATTTATTATTCTATGAATGTATTTCTCGCAATTGTTCAACTCATGTATTACATTTGTATAACCACATTGTTGTACTTGTCACTTATGCTATTGTGCCTTATTCATATTTGTAATTAACTAAACTGATTTCTATTGTATTTATTATATAACTTGTATTTATGTAAAACACATTGTTTTTCGCATCCACTGTCTATAACCACGCCACGCCTATATTTTTATTTTTATATTGTATTTTGCATTTGTGATCACGCATTGCACAATTATTATTCATGCTTTAATTATGACATACATGTCATTACAATTTGTGCTTGCAATCAGTCAACTATGTATAGCTTGTTTTCACATAACAATTTATTGTATATTCCTGAAACTTCAGGATAGCATGCATCGTTCAAACTATATGGCGTCATGCTAAATTTATGTCTTTACATGTATAATTTTATAATAATTTTGTTTGTTCATTGTATTCAATACTACTTGTATAGGTCTACTGGCCTTAACTGGTTCAAGCTAACCACTATGACTTGCATAAATGTTACAATTTATTGGGCCCATCATGTGATGAATCACCGATTATTCATCATTAAACATTGTCAAATTATGTATTTTCATGTCTTATATCGTTCAATATTGTATACATACAATATATATTGGCAATACATTGCTAACTTTTGCATTTATACTCATGCTCAAATCAAGTTGCACTCCAACCTTGGCATGCTTAACTCTTATCATCAATCAAGCTTATCGCTAAGCAGTTAATGTCATAACTGTTATCTAAGATTACAACTCAAGGTTCAATGCAGCCTACTGAGATTAACCTTTATTATTAAGAACTCTGTATTTTTCTACAATAAGTTATTAAAATGTATTAAAAAAATCTTTTGATTTTTTGCGGGCAGTTATGGACAGTAGCGTGGTAATTTTCGCATTCATAGGTTGGCTAATCTGTACGCTTTCAAATCGTTCTTATCATGTTTTTACAACGATACAGTTCTACGAGCCTTGGCTGGCAGCGGACGTTATTACGTTTGCTGCCTGATTCTGTCTTTTTCATTTTCTTGTTGTCGCAACAATTATTTAGGCCTTAGGCCTCAACGTTTTTCAATGTAGCTGAGTGCACACATTTGTGCCTCATCAAAATGTAGCATCATTTACGAATCGGTTTCTTCAAAATTAATCTTCAGAATTAGCCAATCTTAGTACTATGAGTTGAGTGTAATAAAAGGAAACTTAATAAATGTATTAATACAGTCCACTGTCTTTATCATTCTGCATCCTGGCGATAACACACCACGCTTCATTCTTTCTGATGGAAAAAATCTTAGAGCACACATGCCGAAATTCAACACATTTTTATTTGGTCCACTCGGACCGAAGCTCAACATAACTTTTTTGGTCCTGACGTGACGGATCATTCTTCTTATTAACAGCCTTTCTCACTAGTGTTCCCCCAGTAAAGCTGCCATATCCTGGATGGTCTTATTTCGTCCGCTCAGTCTACTCTTAGAAATCTCCCCGTCATAATGGTAGGCCAGCTGCGTTACCAGGCATTCTTCAGGGATGTTTGGCTCCAAGTTCCTTGCTATGCTGACTTTACCCAAAAATACGCTCTAGGAGATTGTCCTAAACACGGATCGAATCGGCCGTTGCTGATGTTATTCCTTACTACATGTTGTGTAGCCTCGGACCAGTACTTATTTTTGAATTGATCTTTGAATTCGGCGAAGTTTTGGATGTCCAGCCGTACTGCCGTCCACCAATTGTCATGGACCTCCTTGAACATCTCATCTAGCATGCCCTTAATTACTGTCCACCGTATCTCCCGGGTTCTGGATAGGCTCTCTTCAACTTGCTCTAAGAATTCTATGGGGTTGCGTTTATAGTTTCTAAAATTAACTATTTCCCTGTTTTCGCTGCATGGGATATGGGAACTTATAAATGGTCTATCTTCAATGCATTGATTTCTTCCTGGAGGCGCAACTCTCGTACTTGGAATTCTTCTATCTTCTCTTCATGGGCGGTTATTGTACCCTTGACTTCGTTTACAGACGCATCTAACTGGTTGCATCTCTCCTCAACCCTTGTCTGTACCTGCCCTATCTCCTCTTTGGTCTCCTTCTGAACTTAATGCACTTCTAGTTTAAATTGCTCGAACTTTTCCGTTGTTTCTTGTTGGTTTCCTTCAACCCTCTTTTTACTTTCATTTTCAGTTTCGCTTACTTTGTTTAATATCTCCTCCCGGCTTGTATCACTGTTTCATGGGTCTTTTTATTTTCTCTTCGGTCTCCATTACGGTCTGCTTTATTTCTTCATGATATTCTATTAATTGTTGTTGCAATGTTTCTTGGTTACTTTTGATTTTATTATTCAATGTTTCAATATCCTCTTTCACCTGCTTCAAGGTTTCGCTGGTTTTCTCATTACTTTTATCTATTTTTTCACTTATCAGTTTATTCCCCTCCTTCATTTTCTGTTTTAATGTTTCAATTAATGACTCAAACTTCTTATCTAATTCTTCCTTGTCTTCTTTTCTCCATTCTTCCATTTTCTGGTCTATCTGCTGCTTCAAAGTCTCATTATTTTCGTTAATTGTCTGCCTTAAGTCTTCCTTAGTTCTGTCCAATTTTTCACCCTGTTTCTTAAAATTGTCAATCAATTAGTGACTCAAATTTCTTATCTAATTCTTCCTTGTCTTCCTTCATCTGTTCTTCCATTTTCTTGTTAATTGTTTCATTATCTTTATCCCTTTTCTCATTGTCCTCTTTACTCTGTTTTTTCAGCTCTTCCTGCAACATTTCCATGATGTTACTCAAGTTGATACCCTCCATGGTTCTGCTCGGTTCTGCTGGGGTTAATATTGTTTCCACATCTTCAACCAATGTTACTTCCTTTTCTTCCATTCTGACTTCTTTCTCGGCCTCCTTCTCTAACATCTCGATTTCTTTTTCGGCCTCCGCTGTGCCTCTTGTGTGCATTTTCTGTTTCGCTTTTCTGTAGTCGCCGCTAGAATCTACTGAATTTAATTATAGGAATTATTAATTAATTCTAGCCCCACGTTGGGCGCTAATTTGTAACGAGTGTTATTTTACGAGTTATAATCCACGCGTTGTTAGCGTCACTTTGTAATATTACTGGAATTGCGTTCGTTAAGCCCTACTTTGTTAGCATCAATTTGTAACTAGCCTTCGTTACTTGTTTTTAAATACTTACGAAAGTCGAATGTCTACTCACCAGTTCGGTCGTTCAATTCGAATTTGCTGCCTCGCCGTGTGGTTAACCAATACTGCTTAGCGAATCGACTTCGTCAACTATTATGTATTCTATATTTTAATTTCTCAAACCTTTTGTATTACTTTGAATAAAATCAAACATACAGTTTATAATGTGTACGAGGATTTATTAACAGTTCGAGATATGGTTGTTAATTACAAATTTCTGCAAAATATAATACTTAATCTTGCGCTGGCATATTTACTTTTTCACAGTTGGCTTTATGTTCGCTCAGTTCTTATGTAGACACACTGCAATGGCGTTTACTTTCTTCGTTGATGTAAATCTCAGGGGAAAGTTCTTTTGACTACAGAAAATGTTGTTTTACTGACTAATAAAAGTACCAAATCTTACAATATACCTTATAACTATTATTGAACAGGTGATATACTTAAATAATAACAGTAAATTACCGCTATGGGAACTAGTGTTTTAATAGGTTATTTATACTTATCAACCTACCGTTTTTAAAACAGATTCAGAAAAATTCAAATTGAAGTGATATACTGTATTTATTCTAGTAGAGGTGTTTATGAAATAAAATTAAGTTCCAAAAGTTTATTAAAGTGATTGGTGAAGTGAAAAAATTTATTCAATTAATGTGGATTGTCTAGTGTTTTTTCGGTGAAGTATTTAAACTATACTTAACGTTCCTTCGTCTCTGCTTATCTTGGGTAACACTTCTCTGGAATACTGCTGCTTGTCCTTCTGGTGTAGTTCCGTGAATTCCAGGTTCAATTTCATTAATGGTCCAGTTATGGTGTTTAGATTCCCTCAGTCCTGCTGGCTAATGTTGGTTTCAAGTTTCAGTTAGGTGTTCTTCTATTCTTCCTTCTGTAAGTTGTTAATTCTGAACTGGGTCTTCTTCAGCAATTTTTTACAGAATGTTTCTTATTTCTTGTGTTGAATTGGTTTAATTCCCACCATTAGTTTTATTATGGTTATTAATTGGGTCTTCTTAATCAATGTTTAGACAAAATATGCTGTTTTACTCCTTTTTATATCTTAGTGGGCTTCATACATCCACCCTACTCAAACTTCAATAATGGAATAATGATTTACCGACGGTTCCCTATGTAACAAGGTTTTGTTGTTATGGCAACTCTCTGAAAAAAACTAATTCCCATTGGCTGATAATTTATAACATTGTTATTTTAAACTAACGTTTTTCTATTCAAAATTATTCAAATCTTTAAAAGTATTTAAACTTCCTTATGCTATTTGTAGTATTAAATACAATAACACCATTATTTTGCTTTTTGTCTACAGATTAATTTGATACCACTCATGGTTACCTTTGGTCAATTTATAACAGATTACTAATTTTTTCAGTTTGGTATTTCTTTAGTTAATTACATTTAAACTAATTATTATCTATCCAGTTTTGTACCTTACACTTTTACTTTGATACCTAAACAGATTATACACTTTATTTTATTCTTGGCTATTGTTTTATCTTAAAATTCACAAAATTCTGCTCATCAATGCTAAGCCTAATGCCTAGATTTCATAATTCCTCTACCCTATTCTCTTAACAATATTTTATAGTTATTTATTTTAATTTATTAGGTTACTAAACATTATTAATGAAACAAACTAACTTAACTCATAACATTTGATTGCTTTTAATCATCATATCATATTATATAATTATTTAATACCTCCTTATAGGTCCATGCCTGTATCTGAATTTTTTATATACAGTAGAACCTCATTATAACGGACTAATTGGGGCTAAAGGTTGTCTGTTGTAATGAAAGTCCGTTATATAACAAATAAGTCTTGTTAGGTCGTATTTACATCAATAAAACTCGGTAAGTTAGTATAAAACATGTTTATTTTTACTTGACATCATTTTACATAGCATACATGACAAATGAGATCATACTGTTCATATTTACATTATAGACCAGAATTGAAACTTTATATACATTCTATTGTTTTATTCTCTTGAACAAGAAGGGCCTGGTTCATTATTATTCATTAGGTTATTACTACTAACATTAACTGGTTTGAAAAAAGTATTGATTTTTTGTTGTGTTTTGTTTGTTATTTATTTCGTTGGTCAGTAACTGACGAAGATGCCGCAAGTGTTCATAGTAAGCAAACACATTTTCATTTTTTGATTGTTCAACATACTCAATGACAAAATTTAAATGATCTTTCACTTCACTCACTTTTATTGTTGCCTGAGTATTGTTTTCCTCTTGTAAGTCTTCCTCCTCATCCTCCGAAGAGTCTTCTTTCTGTGACACTGCCAACAAATGTATTATTAACTATTGGGAGTGAAAGTATACCTGGCTAAGGCGTTAACCTTTCTTTGTTTTCAACTCCCTTTCCCTTACCATTCAAACAAACAGTTTCCTGTATTTGTTGTTATTATCTCAACAGTTAATTCTCAAACCAGTTAATTCAATTGGGGTTGGGTTTTAACATTCAACGATTTATACCTGACAAGGGTGTTTGTCTCTGAAAACTGTCATTCGGCACTGGCGGGCAGACGTGAGTCATTCTGGTGCATTGACTTAGTTATTAGGGGGTGGGGGTATGACGTAAAAGACGTGTCCATTGTAAAAGAAGTCCGTAGTAACGGGGTCCGTTATAACGAGGTTCTACTGTATTAATGGTTTTGTTTTAACATAATTTGCCTTCTAACAATACTACTAACATTACTTTGGTTATTTACCATCAAAGAACTCTTATAACAAACTTGAACTCTATTATTCCCTTACAAACTCATTTAAGAGAATATAGTGTCTAACTCTCCTCTGTTTTCAATCTAACATATTATTTTTTATCTTTATTTTCTAAGTGTTTTTTATATAACTTTATAACGTTCCTTAACAATAACACAATATATCTTATATCCTACTTACTATGCTAACAAATTATTCTAACTGGGTTGCTATATTATTTATATAGTCTGTTATTACCAGTTTCTTATTCTATAGTTACCTACACTTCACTCTCTTGAACTAGTGTTTATTCTAACTATCACTGGGTCCTATACACTGGTTTTTTTATTGATTATCACTTTTTCACTTATCACCTCTTTACTAATAACTATTGTTGCTCAGGTTTATTTTATTTTATTGGCTTTTGCTAGCTTATTATTTAACAGGGTATTTTTTATTCCTATCTTGGGTTTTACATTTCTTTTTCTTTATCTTTTCTTTAGATAACATATTACATTTAGATTATATATGTATTTCATATAGATTACATATTATTTATTGCCCTATCTAATTTTGTACCTTTATTTTATACATTATTTTAGTTACTATTTGGGCTCTCATAATTGTGGTCATATTGTGGGTTGTATCATTGTTTTGTGTCTCACCTTATCCAATCTATTGAGTTTAGTCCTTGTCATTGTCTTAGTCATTTTTTAGTTAGTAGTGTTGTCTATCATTCTTCAGGTTATAACCTTTTATTTTCCTTCAGTTTTCAGCCTTCTTCCATTAATTATACTAGTGAGTTTTGTGCTATCTTATGCCACGTTACAACATTAATGACCTGCTATAGTGACAGAAGAAAATTGAGGGAATTAAGGTTAGTATGTTTGCTGATGCATCATGATATGGACATCAGCAAGTAACAAGAACAAAATCAAGAGGTGAATCTCAAAAGGACAATAAATGCTGCTCTAAATGATTTTAATACATGGCCTTAGAAAATAACACAAGTATCAGCAAATTAAAAACTGTACACCAGTTCTTGTCTCCCCAACACAACCATAAGAGACTGGTGGCAGCCAAATAGGGGTGGGTGGAAAGGACACCCTAAATATTATCTACAACATCTATATCAAACCTATTATGAAATGTAGGAGTGAAGTTGTGAAAACAGCCAACACATGACTGGACCTAATGGAAAGAATAGTCTAGTGCACTGACAAACAGCAGTCACTGCCCTTCAACAATACACCCTAAACCTCCCAATCAGGCATGAAAAGACATTATGAGCCTTGACAAGATGGAAGCTTCACTATGAGCTGGCTGGATTTACCAAGCAAACCAAAACCAAACTACTAAAACTCAAGAAATACCAGTCACTTCATACAGAAAAATCCTTACAGAGTTGAACCCATTGGAGATAGTTGTTTTGATAGTTCATCTTCTTCATTCACAGCACTTAATGAATATTAATTGTTAAACTTTCACTTGTGAACTTACTTTGTTTTTCCTGTACGCGTTTCGGCGTGATGTGCGCCTTCTTCAGCGGCGTGAGACAGAATGTCCGGAACTTGTAACGTTCCCTTCCACTCCCCCCCCCCACTCAACCTACCAACTAAAAAACCATTACAAGTTCCGGACATTCTGTCTCACACCGCTGAAGAAGGCGCACATCACGCCGAAACGCGTACGGCAAAAACAAAGTAGGTTCACAAGTGAAAGTTTAACAATTAATATCCGTTGGAGATATTCCCAACCCTATAGACCTTAGCTTAATATGCCAAACAACCTGCCTCTCTCAGATAATTTTCACAAAAATAGATACACCTTTGAAATGCTCTTATGAGAGATAAAAAATACCCTGAAGAAGAATGGCTAAAAGCATACACAGATGGATCCAAAACTGAAATTGTTGCTGTAGTGTACTGCCATCTGTTTTCCCATTATGTACAAGTGGGCAGATATAAAACAAACTTAGATGGAGAAATTCAAGCAACACGTTTGGCCTTATAACTAACCTACCATTCCAGTATGTTTCAAAACGTGCTCCTTATGGTGGACTCTCAGACTGGCATTCGAGTGGTGTCTTCAAACAAACAACACAATCAGCAAAATACAGAGCATCAAACAGAAAAAATCTAAAGTCTCCCAACAAAACTATCCTGCTCCAGTGGATCCCACCCTGTAGGGGTCACTAGAAATATCACTGATAAGTTCACCAAGAAGGGCACGATAGTCCATCTGGGGGACAAGCCTCTGGAAGTGATACATTCTTCCTTCTCCAGGGAGGCAAAGTGCTTGGGTACAAAGAACTCAGTTTTTATATGTTACCTCTGACTGAAGAGCAGATACACTGCTTTCTTCCATACTTATTACAGAATTTCATATTATTTCACATTTACATGATGAGAGCTTATCTCCCTACTCTAAGACATTTTAACTTTTGTTATTCCTGATTATTGCTGAACATGAACCTATGATTTGTATAGTACTGATGTAATTAGTATAGACCTATTGTATAGTAGTATCAAAATTTTTAGATAAATTAAATTTAATATGTTTTACAAATTTTACTCAATAATGTTAAAATAGAAATACCGATGATCAACTACTTGTACCACCTGATTGTACTGTCAGAGATGCTTATTGCACTATTAGTCCTAATTTATGGGTTACATAAATCATTTGCGGGGTAACTTAAGGCCACTATTTTGAGTCTTAAAGTGGAATACAACTGTATATCATTACAAATATTCAAACAATAGTTTAATTAAACCTGTGGTAGTTGTAGTATATATTTGCTCCTTTCATAAATACTTTATAAATAATAATTGGTACAACTTACAAGTTGGCACAGTTTTAGTTCCAATTTAAAGATTATCTTGCATGGCTGAGGAGTACATGTGTACTCCACAGTATCTTTTAATTTGTTTGTATGAATCTAAAGTTGTGAGATTATGAGATTACCTGAGTAACTAATCAAATGTTAAACATAATTTTATATAAGTATTAATAACCAGTACTTCGCCTACAGCTCGCTAGGATGTTTTCTGAAGTTTGAATAATCATCAAGCTGAGAATGAACATGACTATTGTTTAGTCCTATATACCATGCTTCCTAGTATAGTACAAGGAATTGCACCAGTATGAGAGTAAAGATTACTTAGTTTACATGTCATATTATTCAATATCATATACCGTATTTTCTCGCATAATTAACGCACTTTTTTGACGAAAAATACCGGCGAAAATTTCGGGTGCGTAAATTATTCGAGGATTTCAGATATACCCAAATTTCATTTGAAATTTATTGACTTTTAAAAGATACATTAAATATACTGTACTGTATTATACACAAAATCAGTTCAACTCATTGAAGTTATCGTCATTTGGCGTAAAATTACGGTTGAGTTTTCTTCTGAACAATCAAATAGAGTACATTAGGCAAGTTGGAGTTAATGATGTTAATAATAAGATAGAGCAAACTAATAAATAATCAATTTTTTTATACCGAGGAGGGGTATATATAACGATTCATAATATGTCGTCATATTTGAGCATTTTATGAAAGGGACAGGCTGTGTGCCGTAAGCTAGACAGAGAGCGTATAATACGCAACTATCTCACTCTTTGTCACAGTGGAGCACGCGGTCGGTCGGATCAGACGTGAATTTTACTCAATTCATTTTTGCAGTTCAACCTGCGATAACTTCAAAACCAATACATATACGGCAATTCTGAAAACTGCATTGTGTTCAGTAATAAAAGCTCTATAAGTAGCCAAAATCTCAATTAATATAATTAACAATTACAGAAGATACACAGAAGAACGTGTTTTTTTAGACGATTCTATTGGTTTAGCATTTGTATTTGTACACTGTACTCTTTAAAAAGACACGCAAACACAGACTGCGGGTAGCAAGTGGCAGGCAGACGGCAACCGAGGTTGAGAATAAAGGAATGGGTTTCCGGGAAAGAGCCATTGACTGAGTCAAGGCCACAGCCCCGCTCGGAATAGACTAGGCGCGTAAACAACATTCCAGCTGCAACTTTCACTTTTCCATCCCTAACCATTTCGCTAACCAAAATTGAAAAATTACGTAGTTTGGAGATACGTCCGGATATCACAGGACCGGATGTGACAGGTTGTACTGTATACCCAAATTTCATTTGAAATTTATTGACATTTAAAAGATACATTAAATATATTATACACAAAATCAGTTCAACTCATTGAAGTTAATCGTCATTTGGCATAAAATTACGGTTGAGTTTTCTTCTGAACAATCAAATAGAGTACATTAGGCAAGTTGGACATGTGAGAGATATTATTTAATATTGGAATTATATTGCCAAATACAGGTAGACAACACGTTGATTAGAAAAGACTTTATTCACTAGAACTAACCTTCATAGAATACATACATCCGTTATAACAATAATAATACGCGCATGCGTATTGTACATACATTGTTTAACCATATTTAAATTGTACATATGATATATTTGACAGGACACACAGTTTCAAGTACGGACACCGGAAAATATTCTTCCCGTCACGAGCTGATAGTACGACCTGAAGCAAAATAAATATGAATTAACGAAAGTACTAACGACGTAAGTAATAATGACATACCTGCTAAAAAGGAAGAAAAATAATCTTACCTTTTATAGGCTACCGAGTTGGTCGTCGCCACTGGAACTGCAGGAAGAATTGGTGCTGCTATCACTGCTCACATCTCTCCATAAGAAGTCATCTTCAGTCCCGTCTAACGCATTCGAGATTCCCGTCTTTTTGAAGCTCTTTTCAATCACCTTCGAAGATATCATGTCCCAAGCGCGCAATATCCACTCACAAAGGAGTTCCACAGATGGTTTCCGAATTTTGCCTGTTGGAGTAAGTTCGTGCACATTTTCTGCCATCCAGCACTGATAGAGTTTTCGCACATTGTCCTTGAATGGTTTATTTATTGAAACATCCAAGGGTTGAAGTACTGATGTCAGTCCACCAGGAATCACAGCCAAATCGGTTTTCATGGTTTCCAATAATTTTTTAGTGTTTTCCGTCAGATGGCCACGAAAACTGTCCAACACGAGAAGAGCCGGGCACCGAAGGAGAGACCCCGCTCTATTTCCCCAAACCGTTCGTATCCAGTCTTCTACGAGTGACGTGTCCATCCACCCTTTTTCTTGGACACGAACGTGGATCCCACGTGGAAATTTTACTCTCGGCATTGTTTTTCGCTTCAGGACAACGTACGGTGCAAGCTTTCTGTCATCAGCTGTTACAGCAAGCATTACTGTACACCTTTGTTTTTCACTTCCAGTAGTGCGCACAATAACACTCGATGTTCCTTTCGTATCGATTGTTCGACTTTGTGGCATATCGAAACTGATGGGCGTCTGATCTGCGTTTCCTATCTGGGAAAGCAAATATTTCTTCGCTTTCCGTTTCCTAATCATGAAGCGATGAAAATCAATGACTTTTTGGTCGAAATCATTCGGCATTCTTTGACATAAGGATGTTCTTCTTCGAAGAGAGAGTCCATTTCTCTTCATAAATTTAATCACCCAGCCTCGGCTAACCTTAAAATTCGAGACACTGATCCCATGTGCTGCAGCTATTTCTCGTCCTTTAAAATACAGCATTTCGTAAGAAACGGCATATCCATCATTGCGTAACGAAATCACATATTTCAGAAGATCCTCCTCTACTTGCGGAAACTTGCCACTTTTTGGACCGCGAAATGCTTTACGAGACTTGTTGGTCTCTTGAAGGGCAATTTTCTGTTTTCGCCAGTACCGCACGTTACACTCGGACACAGAATATTTGCGGCCTGCTGCCCTATTCCCGTGTGTTTCGGCGTAAGCGATCACCGCAAGTTTATATGACGCAGTATTACTCGAATACTTGCTCATTGTGGATTAATGAACGACTTTGAGATCACAAAACATCCGTGTACCCGAAATACTCGTAAAATGAGTTTCTACCAGACTGGAATAAATCGTCACTAATCACGTCTTCGCTGATTCACTCACCGGACTGAATACCGCAGTGAGTAATAACAGGAAGTTGCACGAGGGTTTGAAATGCTAGGTTGCGCAATAGGAAAGCTACTACTTGACATCTTTATTTCGAAACGCATCCGGAACTGCGTGATGAAATCATCGAGAAAGTGGGTGCGTCAAATACGCGAATATTTCTTTTTTCCCACTTTGAACCCCCCAGAAATGGGATGCGTAAATTATGCGGGGGCGTTAATTATGCGAGAAAATACGGTATACAGTTGTCCCACCAAAATTACTACTACTAAGAAACAACTATACTTCACCAAACAAGTGTGTAGGCAGTAAATTTTAATGCCTGTGCTTACTCACACAAGTAAATTATATTGATTATCTTGTATAAATGGGATACACCCTGAGTGCACATGTGAAAAAAAGGTAATTATTTAATATGTCATGAAAAAGAACTGCAACATGGGGAAAAATACAACACACACCCAATTATCACAGTAATAATTAATTTCTTTGTAACTAGATAATCATTTTACCTAACACATGTTTCACAAACTACATGCACATCTACATCATTTGAATGCTTCAACAAATAAGTGATTTGCATTCTCATATAAAGAACGTAAGATTTATTTTCACATTTCCAAAATATCATATTTCAGCAATTTTACTTTTCAAAAATTTTCATATTTCATGTTACAGAAGAAAATTTTGATTTAGTAATTAAAAAAAAAACCATTGATAAATTAGGCCTCTGATATTGCACAGTTTCAAAGATTGTTTATTTCTTATCTGTTTATAAAGACAAATTGGTAACATTTCCTTTTTATTTCTGTTTATTTTTCAATTCATTTATTACTGTTGTTTAATAACCATTCTATTCTGAAATATTTTATGGTTAGCCAAATCACTATGTATTCGTTTTATGTAATAAAGCATAATTCAGGTTAAACATTTACTCACTTCTGTGTACTCCAATCAATTCAGTGCTACATGAAAGGTGTTCAGTTTCAAATGGTTAACAGTTACTAGCACGGCAATACCTTCATAGTTGATTTATTCAGGACCAGTCCTCATGAAACAACTAGTCTGTAATTCAAAATATATCCACTTGTTGAGAAAGCATTTATATTGAAAGGAGATTTAAAATCGTCACACTCTAGACTGTCTGAAAGAAGAGTACACAATCTCTGCTAGACATCTTACATCATCCTTTAAGAATTAATTCCAGTATAGTACAGCCAACTGTAGAATCCTTACAAATAGAAAACTCTTGTATAAATTAGGACTATGGATATGAAGTTTCAAAGTAACTAAGGATTAATTATAAATGTTTACTTTAGGTTGATTCTTTCTTACTTGTTATTTTAAGACAACTAGATTAAAAGAATAAACCATATGTATGTTCACTTTCTTATTGTTATATAACCAATTAGTGTCAAAACTAATTATTAACATGCTGTTTCTGAATGTAAAAATGTTATTGACAATGTTTGAATTTTTCATTTGTGTGCAATATAGTATGACATTTCATTTGATATTAATAATAGTTGTGATGACAGTATTAAAACTCATTAAACTGTCTATTGTTGACAAAAAGTTTTAAAACCATTTTATTTCTGTTCATTATTATTGACAATTTGTCATAAATTATAATTAATATTGAATAAAAATCACTGTCTATAAGGAGAGTTGCTGCTGAATTTGATATATTGATAATAAAAATTAGACAAGACACCAGAGAGGTTTTCGTATTTTTTAATTTCTGTATTTTGATCAGGATCATAAACAATTTCAGCAAGAGTACATCAAATTAGATAATTTTATGGTATTTATTTGCCTTTTTTACATTGCACACACATGCAAACAAGCACACAATACCTATAATTCTTGTGTGGTGTGTTTAAAATTGGTTATATTATAATCATTTATTTATTTGAGTTAGTATAAACACATGGTTATAGCGTAAAAACCATGTTTGTTCAGTAAACGGCAGTGCAGAATAGTGAGTCATAGAAGATAACACACCTGTTATCTCACATAAAGATAGTGCACCTGTGGACTATAAAGCAAGGTACACACATAATGTATCGACTCCTACAACTATGTAACCCACAATACATATTTATTGAAAAAAATTTTAATTTATTTGTGGGTTTTGCACGTTATTAGCAGTGGCGAAGTTACATGGAGGCAATTGAGGCAATGCCTACCCTAAAAAATTCTGTAGAATAAAAATTATAAATACGTATGAAGTATGTAACGTAAAGATTATACATTGTTACTGTAATTGTCGAATTTACTAATTACATGCTTTACTCAGCGACCGCTAGACGGTGACAAGTGACAGCAGACATAGTTAGTTTAAAGCGAATGAGGCAACGTGAACCTGCCTCAGCGTTTTTTGTACACATCGTATGTAAGCAATGTGTTGGCTGAGACTAGGCAGTGCGGGGAGCGGGGGATTGACCAGCGCTCCACACACTGTAGCGTTGAGGCATGTCTCACTGCTGTTGTGCGAGTTTTAAAGCGCACTGTGTTGTTTATAATCGTGTTTATTTTGTGCGGTTATTAAAAGTGTGCCTGTGATTCCGGTGAACTAATAGACGATCAACACTGTCATTTAAATTATTTGTGACATTAAACATATATATAGAAACTAATCAAGTTATAAATTTGGAAGTTCAATTAGTTATATTATTGTGTATGAATATAAGTGTGTCACCCGAAATGAGTGAACGCGGTCCTTTTAATACTTTGTCAGGTCTTTTAAACTTGTTAAAAAGTAAGCCGTTTTCTTCTTGGAGTTACGAAGAAAAATGTGGTGTTCAAAACAAGAGATTTATGCCTAATTTATAAATTAAACATTTTGATGGTAAAGTATCTAGAAAGTTTCAGTTTTCTTGGTACGAGCGATATTCGTGGTTGACAGGCTGTTCCGAAACCAACAGACTTTTTTGTTATACATGTATCTTGTTTTCTGGTGAAAAAGAATGGATTTTATATGGAGTGACGGTAACAAAAAACTTTCTTAGAAAGGCAGACGAACACCAGAATTCAAATAAACATATTCAAAATGAAGAGTGGTACCGTTTGCTGGGACGCATGAGGATTGAACATACTCTCTCTGAAGGGGCTAGAATTCAAGCTGTTAAACATAATGAAGTCGTGAAACAAAATAGGCTTGTTGTTGAAAGACTTGTTGATATTGTGTGTTTTCTCAGGAAACACGAGCTTGGATTTCGAGGTAATTTCGAAGGGGAAGACTCAGTCAACCGGGGTAATTGTCTAGAATTGTTAGATCTTCTTTCTAAGCAGGAGCAGTACATTCGAGATCATCTCCAGTCTACGTCAGGATTTAAAGGTACATCAAACGATATTCAGAATGAATTAGTTGAATCTGTAACTAATATAATTCAAGAGAAGATTAAGGCGGAGTTAGATTCTTGCGATTTTATTGGAATTTTAGGCGTATTAGATTTCATCCCATTCTTGGCAGATGAAACTTTAGACGTATCAAGTAGATCTCAAGTCAGCATAATTTTTAGATTTTGTTCAAAAGAAGGTCCAATAGAAAGGTTCATTGGGTTTTATGATGTTTCAGTAGATAAGACTGCATCAGGCAAAAGTGGGGTGTACTGAGAAGGTAGTCTGTCAAACATATGATGGAGCCTCTGTAATGGCTGGAAAGCATGGAGGTGTTCAGCACTTTGTAAAACTGACTTGCCCAAGAGCATTATTTCTACATTGCTATGCTCACAAGTTAAACCTCGTACTTCTTCATTGCACTAAAACAATAAAATCGGTTAGGCTCTTCATTCATAATCTGACAGCATTTCACACATTTTTTTGTAGATCCTCAAAGAGATCATACAGCTTTTAGAATCTAGAGGATTTAAACTTCCACAAGCATCCACTACCAGTTGGAACTTTCATTCCAGAGCAGTTCATACCATCTTTTTTCACTATGGTGACTTGAGACAAATTTTTGAGGACATTACAGAGAATGATGAAGGATGGGATAGTGATTCGTACAATTCTGCTGTTGGATTGCTTAACATACTCAAAAAGACCCATTTCACTTACTTACTTTATTTTTATAGGGAAATATTCATTTATACTGACCATCTCTTTTCTCTACTGCAACACAAAACTATCTCTGATATAATTCTGTGCAACACTGAAATTAAGAAAACTACTGCTATCCTCAAGGACATGAGATCAGAAAACACTGTGTCGTCTTGTATTGAAAAATGTCACCAAATAAGCAACGAGGTAAATATAGATGACAGTAACAGGAAACTGCCGAAAACGTCAACTTATGAAGTTCTTGACACTTTGATGATGCAGCTGGAGGTACGGTTCAGTGATTTTGAAAGTATCCAGTTTGTTGAGTTGTTGGATCCAAATCACTTCATTTCTTACAAAGAGAGTTTTCCTTCTACTAAACTGAACAGCCTTATAAATAAATACCCTTTTTTCAATAGTGAAAGACTGGAAAATGAATTAAAAAACATTTACTCAGATACTGGAAAACATTTGTTCCCTCAAAGACTTTTACATTTTATAATTCTTAATGACTTAGAACCAGTGTACATGGAAGTTTCAAAATTAATTCGTTTGATTTTAACGTTTCCTGTTACCACGGCTTCTTCAGAAAGGAGTATGAGTACTTTGAAAAGAATAAAAAACTACTTGCGCAATACGATGACTAATGAAAGACTTAACTCTCTTAGCACCATTGCTATTGAAAAAAAAAATTGTGAAGGAATTGATGAGTGACCAGTTGTTCAAAGACCGTGTAGTTGACAATTTTGCAAGCAAAAAAACTCGCCGTGTTGAACTACTCTACAAAAATATTTAAGGTAAGACTTTTGCCTACCCATTCATTAACTACTAGCTTCGCCACTGGTTATTAGATCTAATACTATGTAACCAATATAAAATTGATTGATTGGTGGTGATCAAAATATAGGCCCCTTAACTATACAATGACTATTCTTAGTAATAGTTCTTGGGCACAAAATCCAATATTAAACAGAATTATAGAATTTATTACAAGATTATATATAGTAGTTATTTATTACTTGCAAGACAAAGGAAGTATTATATTAATGGAGAAAGGAATAGAAGTTGCAATGTCAGCAACACACCATTTACCACCACTTGTGTGTTCAGCATACCCAATTTATTAGAATACTAGTCATTTCCATAAAATTAACTTGGTACACTGGTGTACCAATAATGTAAATATGATGTCCACATTGGCTATAGATTTTGTTCTTAGAAGAATCAGTGACAAGAATAGTTTTACAATGTTAATAAACAATTATACCATTTACAACATGTAGCAAAGCTGCATGATACACACTGTTATGATGTAATGTCCTCTGTCAGAGGTCTTGTATAGCCATAACCTTTCATACTTTTTTCACAGAGCCTTGTATTTCACCACAAACTCTTAAGCTCTAAAGAAAAATTATCAGGAGAGGGAGTGGTTGATTTTTTTAAAACCAGTACAACATAAAGAAATGAAATAATAAAAACGCTTTTATTTCCTACTAAAAAAAAGTACAAATCATATATGTACAAACAGAGGTAATAACAATACAATTATATACATTCAACACTTGCTATATTTAACTACAGATATTATGGTCGGTCAACTATGATTATAATCAGCAACTATGATTTACTAATAACTGTATGATTAAGAGAGAACTATACAATACATTATAAGTAGAAAAACCATTGTGCCTTCCCAAAGTTCAAACAATGCTACATGACATATGCTTTTACTTTTTCAACCATTGGTGTTTTGCCAATACTTTTTGAAGTGATCATATGCCCACAATCTAGTTAAAAAATATTTACATAACATTTAATAACAGGAATTAGTGAACAAGTAAGTAAAACTGGGTGGTATTAATTGATGTTTTGGGGTTAAGTGAACATGTATAAAACACATACTATTAACGAACCATACCATTAAGTACATACACTTTATCAGTCACGAAAATAAAGTTGTCTCTCCTAGTTGTTGGCCTGTGGATGCCTGTTACGATGAATTGGTCAACAAAGAATGGCTTCCTCTTCTAATTCTACAAGCAAAGTTCTAATGTGCATTCTTTTACCAATTTCTAGACAAGAGTAGCACTTTTATGGTATGCAAATTTTATAAGCAACTCAGTTTATAAAAAGTAACACAAATTACTATTAACCGAATTCTTGATTTTTTAATATTAATAATTTTATTTTTTCAATTAAAAATCAAAATCAATAAATGATGGAGTGAAAGAAAAGAACCATGTGTTATGAACACAAACACACAGTTGTATTTGGTGTCATAACAACACGCATACAATTGGCCTGATGATGGCTCTACAAAATTGCCAAAACATTGCAAGCGACACAAATGGCTTAAACATTATCTACTCACCAACAAAAACTCACAAAACCTTTCATAATTCATCTGAACAAAGGCATGTCAGATTTCTTTTTTTTAATATGTATATTATACTATAGAAAAAAGGGAGCTCTACAATGTTAATATTATCACAGATCACCAGTGTTTAAAACAGTAGAATTCAAATAACTGAACACAGTGCTAATTACAACTTAACATTATGTGATAATTTAATATTTTTATTAGAGGATAATTTTCAAGATTGGGATTGGAGAATTTTGTTTTCTCCCTTATATTTTCCTCTGTATGTACTTAAAGCTACACTTTTCTATTTATTACCAGTCGCTACAGCAACCACCACACTTATTTATATCATCAGCTTCCAATGGTCTATCAAAAAACAATATTATTTTTAGCTTCAATTGTTTAACAAATGTTCTGCTTTTTCATATGATGTGGCCACTGAAAATACTACAACATAGAATGGGCAAGGCGCTTGGTAATAATAAGCTGCATGATAATTATACTTTATTGTTACTACATGTAATTAATAACATATGACAAGAATGTAATAATATTTGTTTCTTAAATAGCAAATCATAATAATATGCTTCATAAGGTTACAAAAGTTCATAATACACATTTTTAAATAATAAGGTTAAGTTTGCAAATTTTTATAAAATTTTATTTTATCTGATACTTTTAGTCTGGACTTTTGTAGCAACTAAAATGAAATAGCTGCATGTTTGGTTAGAGTAGGTCAATTTTTATGCTTGCTATTAATCGATAATCAGAAAAACTTTACAAATATGGTAGACATCTTTGTCTCAACATATTATTGGGCAGTCTTAAGGGTGCATTTAAATCAGTAAAACTTTTATTTTCCTTGGCAGGTGTGTGACAATATGTACAATGTTTCAAACTTTTATTCAGATACCAAAAGTTTAAAGTTTTCAATACACAACTCTGATGTTTGGCATTGCATTTCACATAACTTGGTGTGCCAACAACTTTATTAATGCTGCACTTTTCAATTCTTAATTTAAATCGTTACTTAAGCACTCTGAGCAGCAAAGATATACAATTACTTATACATATTTTATAATAATCTTTAATTCTCCAAGAAAATAATACAAATAACTTATTTTCTTTTTTATTTATGAAGGCTCTTTCTATAAAGCAGTTTGTGTTTAAAAAAACATTTCAGTGTTATCACTGATTCTCAGGTTAATTAAAAATATTTTAAAATTTGTAGCGGTACAATTCTGGCCCTACTGTGTTTTGGGGAATAATCAATTTAAATTGTATTTTATTGAAAGTCATATATAAGAAACTAGTAAAGTTTTATGAAGGTTTGCAACTACGCAATATCGCGTGGACAGGAATTGCGTCAAGGTCGGGAGTATATGCGCAGAAACAACATCAGTTTGCCATACGAATGTGTCAACAAGCTGCACCCATGTATACGTCATCCAAAAGTATGCAAAACGTAATAAACGCGCCTGTAAACAACTAAGGCGTAAGACTTGACACAAAGAGACTGGTGACGTAGCTCCTCCCCACCTCGGAATTGAAGCATTGTAAATCGTTCTTAGTCACGCAACAGCAGTAAAGCCAGCCGGCTGCATATCTAAAATTTATAAAACTAAGTCTTGGACATTCACCTGTACAATGTAAAAGTGAAGTATTTTGTATAAAGTGAAGTAACAGTTCAACGTTATTAACATGTAAAACGCAAACACAAAGTTTGGTAAAAAGTAACACCATCAGTGCGAGTGGAGTGACGGGACGTCTGCAGGACTGATTTCAGCTAAGTGACAAAATGGGGGGGTGTACAAAATGTTAAATAAGGGTCAATACAAAATTTTTTCAATTACCAAATAACTTTAATAAAAATGAGCTCAATTTGGGGAAAATTAACAAAAATTGTACCATAAGAGAGTGTGAGTGAGTGAGAGAATATTTCATTACCTTTAATTAGAAGTGCTGGGTTGTGAAGTAATTTTAATAATGATATAATAAAAATATAATTGAATATGTTATTTTGGAGGGCATGTGAAATGTTTAAGGGGAATTTTAACTTGAATAGTGGAACTGCGTCTCATGGCGCAACGCCTCATGGCGAATGGTAGCGTGCTTGTTTCGCACAGTAGTCACATTCATTTGTATACGTTATTTAACAATAAAAGGTAATGTCATTCGTAAACATTTCAAGCAAGAGTAAATTATTTCGGATAACAAATTCTGCTACTTCTGGTTCGCTTATACGAACTCTGCCCATAAAGGTAAGCAAATTTAATGTTCTTGTATAACAAGATGGCGCCTGAACAAAATGTTTGTGAAAGTTATTAATATTCCATATTAATAAAATATTAAAAAATTAAAGTAACAATGGCGCCCGAACAGGGACTCGACATAAAATGTGATTTTATGTGGAGTAAGCCTACTGGAAGGGGCGGAACAGTTACCTGAAGTAATATATAATTTGGAGATACGTAAATATAGACATAAAGATAGGGTTATGTTATAAGATTATGTGCATGCATGTGTTATAAACAAGCAAAATGAATACTAATGACGATAAGAATGTAGAAGTCAGCATAACTGACGAAACATTTACGAGTGAGATGGGCATTCAACTAACCCCAATTAGCCCGATCGGTGAGTCCAGTGCCACCGAATTAGTCGAATTAAATACAGTTCAAATAACACCCGTCTCAACTCGATTTGAAAAGAAAACAGATGAGACAGCTGCCATGATGCAGTTACTGTTAAATAAATTTGATGAGTTGAAAGAACAAATTAACGAACAGAAAAATGAAATCAAAAATAATTTTAATGATAAATTTAACCAATTTGATGTGAAGTTCAATGAAATGAAAAATGAAATCGAAAAACGAAACATTAACTTTAATAAACGAATCGATGAAATGCATGCACGTTTAGATGAAATGGAGGTAGAGAATAATAGAGAAACAAATAAATTGAATGAAAATAAAGACAGCAAGGTGAGTAGCAATGATGATTTGAATAATGAGTTCACAGGTAATAACAATGATATAAATAAAAATATGGTGTTAGAAAATAATTGTGTGAATATTGATAGTGATAATGAAATTTTAGAGAGAGTAGAAGATGATAATGATGGGATGTTAGTGTGTGATGAATTAGAGAGAAAGTGGAAAAAGAATTTACAGTTAAAAGGGTTGCAGGGGGTAAATTTTTCCGTTGATATTGTAGTTGGGGGTGAAGTAAAGGCTTCACATGTGTTTATGAAGGACGAGAGTTCCTTCAGTGTATATTTGGAAGACAAAAGGTCTGCCAATAGTTGTCCCTGCGTTTCTTGTGCACTTCATAGGTGTGCAGTAATTATAAGTTAGTGTCCCCTGCATATTTTGAGAGTGAGAGATATATTGAGAGAGAGAGAGGTATTGTGAGAGAAAGAGCGAGAGATTTTTAAAGTAAATAGAAATTATGGAGAGTTTGTAGAAAGGTTAGTTGGAGAGAGAAGTAATAATAATGAGTACTTACCTTATAGTGAAACTGAGATAGCAGTAGATGATGTTGTTAAAGATGATAAGATGACTTACATGATTATGACAAATTATACTACGGGCAACAGGACCGTACCCTATGATGACATGTTACATGATAAATTGATATGGAATAAGCCTATTAATTCAAACGACATTGTGGAAAGATATAAAAATTTAAATAAGTATTATATTGATAATAACAATATCATATATTTAATAAAAAATAATGTATGTAGACCTAAGATTCGACTGTTGTTCGATAGTGGATAAAGTGTTTATTGTGTAATGAACATTTAATTATGTGGACAGTCTTTTTTAAAAATGGATTGTTTATGAACTGATTAATGGTCAACAATAACAAATAATAAGCTGGATTGTATATTTTTTTTGTGTATTAATGTCAATGTATTTGTGTATTCTTGATGTTGTGTATTACATGTAATTTTATGTAAACCATGTATGTAACAGGAAGTTATAGTTTGATTTAATAATAACATTTAACATTGTTTTTTGACTAACAAGTGATGAAAGTAATGATGAAAGTTTAAATAATTGAAGATTAATTACTTAATTAAGGTTGTACAAAAGAAAGTTTGATAATGAAGTTAAATGATTTTATGAGATTTAGATTCTAATGAATAATAAATGATTGAGCATGTAATATATTTGGATACTGAGATGTATTGTTATTAGTAGGTGAGGGATGAATTTTCTAATGCAATTGTCAATGATCACAGAAATGTAAAGTGTTAAAAAGGGATAGAGCCTGGGTGATAATTATTAAAATAAAGGCATTTGAGTTAGTCAATTAAAGTTAATGGGAGTTACAAAATTTTCAATTACCAAATAACTTTAATAAAAATGAGCTCAATTTGGGGAAAATTAACAAAAATTGTACCATAAGAATGAGAGTGTGAGTGAGTGAGAGAATATTTCATTACCTTTAATTAGAAGTGCTGGGTTGTGAAGTAATTTTAATAATGATATAATAAAAATATAATTGAATATGTTATTTTTGGAGGGCATGTGAAATGTTTAAGGGGAATTTTAACTTGAATAGTGGAACTGCGTCTCATGGCGCAACACCTCATGGCGAATGGTAGCGTGCTTGTTTCTCACAGTAGAGTCACATTCATTTGTACGTTATTTAACAATAAAAGGTAATGTCATTGGTAAACATTTCAAGCAAGAGTAAATTATTTCGGATAACAAATTCCACTACTTCTGGTTCGCTTATACGAACTCTGCCCATAAAGGTAATCAAATTTAATGTTCTTGTATAACAAGATGGCGCCTGAACAAAATGTTTGTGAAAGTTACTAATATTCCATATTAATAAAATGATATTAAAAAATTAAAGTAACAAATTTGATTACTTCAAAATAAAAAGGTACAAAAATAATCAAATTTCCTGAAAATTAGTGTTCAAACTAATGTAAAACTGTTATACTTAAAAGTCATAACATGTTATACTACGGTATATGTATTAAAATATTAATAGCTTGCCTTTAGAAAAGAAAACTAGAACTAGTTATAAGAACTAGAAAAAAATCTATTACTCATTCTTTAACAGAATTTAAATACTACAATAATTTACACATACACCTACAAGATCACTTTTATTCTTACAGTAATTTACAGATTTTACACGTATGTATATAAATATTCACAAAATGTCATAATTTCCCTTAATAATTTTCCAAATCAATGGAAATACTTTTATCACAGATAATTTTTAGGTACCATTAACTTTGTCAATGTGTTTGTACAGCTTAACAAAGTTTTCCTTAATCTTTTTCAGTCTCAAGACGAATGGTTCTAGACACCTTCATCTGAACTATTTGATATTTCACCTTCTTCTGATTCAGTATTTTCTGATGAACACTTTGAATTTGGTGTGCCAAATAGAGTCATGTACAGATTTTCTTTTTTCAGTGGTGTTTGTAGAGCTTCCTTTCCACTGGCATTGTACTGATGATTTATTTTTTCTACATTTTCTCTTGTTAAAACATTATCATTATTTTTGTCTTCACAGCTGACATCATTTGTTCTATTATGAACTGATTTTTCTGAATTTTCTAGTATTTTATTTTTCATAGTTTTATTATCGCAGATAACATTTACATTCTCAGTTATAAGTGTACTAGTGGTTCCATTCTTCTTATCTATTCCACAACATGTTTTCTCACTTTTATCAGTTTCGGTTACAACCAAATTTTCTTTTCTTTTTGTAAGTTTTATATTACATACATTCTTATGTCCGACATTTACATTTTCTGTTGCTACAATACCTGTTGTTTCTTTTTGTTCCAGTGTTGTACAGAACGTTTTAGTCACTTTAACATTGTTTGATAAAATATTTTCAGTCACTTTATTTTTCACAGTTTTGTCTTCATATACACTTTTGTGATTCACAACAACTTTGTTTGTATTTACTGTACATGTGGTTTCTTTCTGTTCTTGTATTACACAGACTACATTGTTACCTTCTGTGCCCACCAGTTCGTTTCTTATAGAACAAAGCTTCACATCGTTACTTTTTTTTGGAGATTTAATTGAAACAGTTGAAGTTGTTTCATTGTCTTCTAATTTGACTACTTTCCTACTTCTCCTCTTCAATATCATAACAGGTGATGGAGTATCTGCTACTGTTGAAACAGGAGTTATCGGTGTAACATTATTTTTCCCTTTTCTACATTCTTTTTCTGTTTGATTACTTACATTACTACTTACACTACCTGATTTCTGAATTGGACTATCAATAAACTTGCCTGATACACTGACTACATTAGTTTCTATCTCTTTGGACAATGGTGACTTAGTATTTACACCATCTTTAGTAGTTATAGAAACTTCATCAATATTGGTACTTTGATGTGTACTACATCTGTCTATTACTTTACTGTTTTCAACTTTACTTTGTTTTATACTATTTTCATACTTCTGTACTTCTGCTATCAGTTTTTGATTTGTCTTATCTCTACAATCAGAATCTTCTACTTCTTTCTTACCTTCATATTCATCTAAAAAACTATCGTCAGATAATCTTCTTTGTATTTTTTCTTGTTTTTTTGTACTGTAAGAAACTTTGGGTTGCTTGTGATATTTTTCTTTCATTAACTGCCTGCATGGGCTTAAACTTACTGATCTTCTCGATCGTAACCAAACAGGACTTCTAGACCTTTGCAATCTAAATCTAAGTGGTGTTACACTTTTTGACCTTTGAGACCTTCGTCTATCCAAGTTTCTGAAGAATCCAGGGTTTTTTCTATGCATATTTCTTTCAAAACTTCTTAATGGGCTACGTCTTCGGTGTCTATATGGTGAATATCTGAATCTTCTTGACAACCGCCTTCGTGAATAACTGTCTCTTTCTTTATGACTTAAAGATCTACCATCATGCTTTCTTAAAGTCTCAGACTCTTCATGGTTTTCTTTTCCAGAATTATTTTCAACTCCTACTTTACTGTCATTATTCTTAGGGTTTGCAAGTTTTAAATCAATAATTTTCTCTGAGTCTTGATTTCTGTCAGTTCCCTGTATAGTACTTTTTTCTTTAGAAACGTTTGTTTTTTCATTTACTTCAGTAAAACACATCTTCCTTATCTTGGAACCACCACTGTCTTGTTTGTTAAGATTATTATCTTCTTCAAGCCTTCCTCGTTTTTCTGGACTATCATCACTAGTTTCACTAGTAACAGCTGTTCTTAGACTTCTTTTTCTTTTGAATTCACCATGTTCACTAAACAAACACACAGAAACATCACGTTTTTTTAGCATTGCATTATGTTGATTAATCATTAGTGATGATTTCATTTCAGATTCTTTTTGTAACAAACTGCATTTATTAATTTCACTGAAGTTAAGTACAGCTTTTTTCTTTTTATGTTCCTGACTAATTGTTGCAGAATTATTGATGATTGTTCCTTCTTTGTCAGGAGTTTTTATTGGAGAAACTGTCTGTCTTGTCCTAGCTAGAGATGTGACCATCCCTAATGTATCTTCACCCATTATACTACAGCTATTTTCAGTTACATTTTGAATCAATTTTTCAGCAGGCAGTTTGGGACACTGAGTTCTTCTCATCTGAACAGAATCATCCTGAATTGGAATTTTTCTCTTTAGCACAGGACGTTTACAAATGTTTTCACTAATTTTTGCCAAAATTGGAGATATTATGTCCCCAGGTATTTTGGGTTCACCATCTTCTGATGAATTTGATTGTCTTTTAGGAGTTGTGTCTGCTAACTTACCATCTAACTGTTCCTTTGGAGGAGTTTTTCCTAGATTATTACTTTTCACAGTGGATGATATATTTGGCCGAAGTGTAGTCTTTATTACTTTTGATGTATTATTTAAATTGCTGCCATCATTCTTAAATTGTTTTGATTCTGGGCTATTAAACAAAGATGCCATTAACTGAGCCTGTCTACTTTTTCTGTTAGAATTTATTATATTTGGCTTTGCAGCCACTGATGACAATTTACTGTTAAGTGTTTTCAGTTTTTCTTCGTCACAAGTAGAAATGACACCTTGTGCTACAGTAGAGATGCTGCCACAATGTATTGATGTTGGAGTTATTATTGTCTTGTTAGAGCGATTAGTTTTTGTTTTCGTCAAAAACTTATTGGATTCGTGAAATAATTGTTTAATTCTGTTTTGGTCCTGTTTACTATGTTCAGAACCTACAAATGGTTCATGAGCTTGTCTTCTGTCAAATTTTAAAAGCCTTGACTTTTCTGATGTATGGCCGTCAGCTTTTGAAAGAGTATCATGGGTCACTTCTTTGACCTTGTTATTTAAGGCCTCTTTATTAGTTTCTGTTCTTAGCTTATTAGAGGTCACAATGGATGTATGTTCCTGAACATTTTTTGTGTCAGCAGATTTAACTATACTTTGAGTCCCAAGTTTTATAAGATCTGTAAGAGGATGTCTACTTCTCAATAATGAACGATTCACCAATTTTTTGCTGGATGGTGGTGTCTTTGAAGCTGGTGCTGTTACTGACTTATTTATGTTAGTGGCACTGGCTTCTGTTTCTGACTTAAAGGGCTTATCTGTACAATTTTCATTAAATCTATTTGATTTAGAAGGCTGATTACCGTCCCCATCACAAGTAATTTCTTTGGCCTGCTGATCTTTTATACAGTTAACAGGTTTTTGCACTTCACAGTTAATTTCATCAACTGATATCCCATGTAATTTTGCAAACATTCTTTTAGAATACTCAGTTAATGGTCCTGTATATGGAGGGACAGGTTTTTTTGTAGCTACATTTCCAATGTCCATGTCCACTTTGTTGTATTCATTTGCTCGGCCGGTTTCTATATTATTTTTGCTGCTAGTATGTATTTTTGTTTCTTGAGCAGTCTGTTCTTCAGCTTCACCAGTTGTTGTGTATTTCCTACCAACACGTATACGATCAGAATGTCTTTTATGGCTGTGCCCATAGTCCTTATGCTGCTGATCATGATCATCTTTAAAACTGTGTCTTCGAAAAACTACATTATCATGCCTGCAAAGGAAATTAAGTAATCAGTACATTACAGTACAATGACATTTCTAATAAAAACAATAGGTCGCGAGTACTCCACAAATCAGGGCTGTATGCAAAAAATGATTTGATTCTGTTTGAATTTGCGGCTGTTATCGTTTGCCATAGAAAAAAAATCTACAGACACACACACAGACACTTTTCGAAAATATCGGTATGGAGAACCATACATGACTTCCATATTCTAAGATTTATATTTAAAATCATTTTCAGCCAAACAGCCAGGCTGTGCCTTACCTGCCTTTTTATTGCTGTATTAAATTAAAAATATTATATTACATTAAAATGAAAAAAATTATAATTTTATTGCCTGGCAACAAAATTATTTTATTTTTAACAATTACCATTGTTTCAAAAAAGTTTAAATAAAATTTCAAGTACTTTACTCTTGTTAAAACGTATAAGGTTGCAGGTAAACTACCCCTTCCCCTTAACCGATCTTCACCAAAATCGAAAGTCATTGAGACCTCTACAATTCAGGGACGTATGCAAAAAATTATTTGATTCTGTTTGAATTTGCGGCTGTTGTCGTTTGCCATAGAAAATACGCTTGATAAAAAAACGTTGCAGGTAAACTACCCCTTCCCTTAACCGATCTTCACCAAAAACAATAGGTCTTGAGTACTCTACAAATCAGGACTGTATGCAAAACATTATTTGATTCTGTTTGAATTTGCGGCTGTTATCGTTTGCCATAGAAAATACCCTTGTTAAAAAAACGTTGCAGGTAAACTACCCCTTTCCCTCAACCGATCTTCACCAAAAACAATAGGTCTTGAGAAATCTACAATTCAGGGCTGTATGCGAAAAATTATTTGATTCTGTTTGAATTTGCGGCTGTTATCGTTTGCCATAGAAAATACGCTTGATAAAAAAACGTTGCAGGTAAACTACCCCTTCCCCTTAACCGATCTTCACCAAAAAACAATAGGTCTTGAGTACTCTACAAATCAGGACTGTATGCAAAACATTATTTGATTCTGTTTGAATTTGCGGCTGTTATCGTTTGCCATAGAAAATACCCTTGTTAAAAAAACGTTGCAGGTAAACTACCCCTTTCCCTCAACCGATCTTCACCAAAAACAATAGGTCTTGAGAAATCTACAATTCAGGGCTGTATGCGAAACATTATTTGATTCTGTTTGAATTTGCGGCTGTTATCGTTTGCCAAAAAAAAAAAAAAAAAATTTCCCTTGATAAAAAAAAACCGTTGCAGGTAAACTACCCCTTTCCCCTCAACCGATCTTCACCAAAAAACAATAGGTCGCGAGTACTCTACAAATCAGGGCTGTATGCAAAAAATTATTTGATTCTGTTTGAATTTGCGGCAGTTGTCGTTTGCCATAGAAAATACGCATGATAAAAAACGTTGCTGGTAAACTACCCCTTTCCCTCAACCGATCTTCACCAAAAACAATAGGTCTTGAGTACTCTACAAATCAGGGCTGTATGCAGAAAATTATTTGATTCTGTTTGAATTTGCGGCTGTTATCGTTTGCCATAGAAAATACCCTTGTTAAAAAAACGTTGTAGGTAAACTACCCCTTTCCCTTAACCGATCTTCACCAAAAACAAAAGGTATTGAGAACTCTACAATTTAGGGCTGTATGCAAATAATCTTTTCATTCTGTTTGAATTTGCGGCTGTTATCGTTTGCCATAGGAAATACCCTTGTTAAAAACATAAAACGTTACAGGTAAACTACCCCTTTCCCTTAACCGATCTTCACCAAAAACAATAGGTCTTGAGAACTCTACAATTCAGGGCTGTATGCGAAACATTATTTGATTCTGTTTGAATTTGCGGCTGTTATCGTTTGCCAAACAAACAAAATTACCCTTGCTAAAAAAAAAACCGTTGCAGGTAAACTACCCCTTTTCCCTCAACCGATCTTCACCAAAAACAATAGGTCGCGAGAACTCTGCAAAACCGGGCTGTATGCAAAAAAATTATTTGATTCTGTTTGAATTTGCGGCAGTTATCGTTTGCCATAGAAAAAAAATCTACAGACAGACAGACAGACAGACAGACACACAGACACTTTTCGGAAAACGACTTTTTTTCATGTTTTGAGTGTAGTAGAATCAGAATCTGCAATAATCTCGAACACGATTTTTTTTGCCATCACCATACTTCCATTCCTTAAGGAATATGGAAGTAAAACGACTTTTTCATGTTTTGAGTGTAGTACAATCAGAATCTGCAATAATCTCGAACACGATTTTTTTTGCCATCATCATACTTCCATTTCCTTAAGGAACATGGAAGTAAAATATCGGTATGGAGAACCATACATGACTTCCATATTCTAAGATTTATATTTAAAATCATTTTCAGCCAAACAGCCAGGCTGTGTCTTACCTGCCTTTTTATTGCTGTATTAAATGAAAAATATTATATTACATTAAAATGAAAAAATTATAATTTTATTGCCTGGCAACAAAATTATTTTATTTTTAACAATTACCATTGTTTCAAAAAGTTTAAATAAATTTTCAAGTACTTTACTCTTGTTAAAACGTAAAAGGTTGCAGGTAAACTACCCCTTCCCCTTAACCGATCTTCACCAAAATCGAAAGTCATTGAGACCTCTACAATTCAGGGACGTATGCAAAACATTATTTGATTCCGTTTGAATTTGCGGCTGTTATCGTTTGCCATAGAAAATACCCTTGTTAAAACATAAAACGTTGCTGGTAAACAACCCTATTCCCTTAACCGATCTTCACCAAAACCAGCAGGTCTTGAGAACTCTACATTTCAGGGCTGTATGCAAAATATTATATGATTCTGTTTGAATTTGCGGCTGTTATCGTTTGCCATATAAAATACCCTTGATAAAACAAAAAACGTTGCAGGTAAACTACCCATTCCCCTTAACCGATCTTCACCAAAAACAATAGGTCTTGAGTACTCTACAAATCAGGGCTGTATGCAAAACATTATTTGATTCCGTTTGAATTTGCGGCTGTTATCGTTTGCCATAGAAAGTACCCTTGTTAAAAAAACGTTGCAGGTAAACTACCCCTTTCCCTCAACCGATCTTCACCAAAAACAGTAGGTCTTGAGAACTCTACAATTTAGGGCTGTATGCAAATAATCTTTTGATTCTGTTTGAATTTGCGGCTGTTATCGTTTGCCATATGAAATACCCTTGTTAAAACATAAAACGTTACAGGTAAACTACCCCTTTCCCTTAACCGATCTTCACCAAAAACAATAGGTCTTGAGTACTATACAAATCAGGGCTGTATACAAAACAGTATTTGATTCTGTTTGAATTTGCGGCTGTTATCGTTTGCCATAGAAAATACCCTTGATAAAACAAAAAACGTGGCAGGTAAACTACCCCTTTCCCTCAACCGAACTTCACCAAAAACAATAGGTCTTGAGAACTCTACAATTTAGGGCTGTATGCAAATAATCTTTTGATTCTGTTTGAATTTGCGGCTGTTATCGTTTGCCATAGGAAATACCCTTGTTAAAACATAAAACGTTACAGGTAAACTACCCCTTTCCCTTAACCGATCTTCACCAAAATCACCAGATCTTGAGAACTCTACAATTCAGGGCTGTATGCGAAACATTATTTGATTCTGTTTGAATTTGCGGCTGTTATCGTTTGCCAAACAAACAAAATTACCCTTGCTAAAAAAAAACCGTTGCAGGTAAACTACCCCTTTCCCTCATCCGATCTTCACCAAAAACAATAGGTCGCGAGTACTCTGCAAGTCAGGGCTGTATGCAAAAAATTATTTGATTCTGTTTGAATTTGCGGCAGTTATCGTTTGCCATAGAAAAAAAATCTACAGACAGACAGACAGACAGACAGACAGACAGACACACACACAGACACTTTTCGGAAAACGACTTTTTTTCATGTTTTGAGTGTAGTAGAATCAGAATCTGCAATAATCTCGTACACGATTTTTTTTGCCATCACCATACTTCCATTCCTTAAGGAATATGGAAGTAAATATCGGTATGGAGAACCATACATGACTTCCATATTCTAAGATTTATATTTAAAATCATTTTCAGCCAAACAGCCAGGCTGTGTCTTACCTGCCTTTTTATTGCTGTATTAAATGAAAAATATTATATTACATTAAAATGAAAAAATTATAATTTTATTGCCTGGCAACAAAATTATTTTATTTTTAACAATTACCATTGTTTCAAAAAGTTTAAATAAATTTTCAAGTACTTTACTCTTGTTAAAACGTAAAAGGTTGCAGGTAAACTACCCCTTCCCCTTAACCGATCTTCACCAAAATCGAAAGTCATTGAGACCTCTACAATTCAGGGACGTATGGAAAAAAAGTATTTGATTCTGTTTGAATTTGCGGCTGTTATCGTTTGCCATAGAAAATACGCTTGATAAAAAAACGTTGCAGGTAAACTACCCCTTCCCCTTAACCGATCTTCACCAAAAACAATAGGTCTTGAGTACTCTACAAATCAGGGCTGTATGCAAAACATTATTTGATTCTGTTTGAATTTGCGGCTGTTATCGTTTGCCAAAAAAAAAATTTCCCTTGATAAAAAAAAACCGTTGCAGGTAAACTACCCCTTTCCCTCAACCGAACTTCACCAAAAACAATAGGTCTTGAGAACTCTACAATTTAGGGCTGTATGCAAATAATCTTTTGATTCTGTTTGAATTTGCGGCTGTTATCATTTGCCATAGGAAATACCCTTGTTAAAACATAAAACGTTACAGGTAAACTACCCCTTTCCCTTAACCGATCTTCACCAAAATCAACAGATCTTGAGAACTCTACAATTCAGGGCTGTATGCGAAACATTATTTGATTCTGTTTGAATTTGCGGCTGTTATCATTTGCCAAACAAACAAAATTACCCTTGCTAAAAAAAAACCGTTGCAGGTAAACTACCCCTTTCCATCAACCGATCTTCACCAAAAACAATAGGTCGCGAGTACTCTGCAAATCAGGGCTGCATGCAAAAAATTATTTGATTCTGTTTGAATTTGCGGCAGTTATCGTTTGCCATAGAAAAAAAATCTACAGACAGACACACAGACAGACAGACAGACACACAGACACTTTTCGGAAAACGACTTTTTTCATGTTTTGAGTGTAGTAGAATCAGAATCTGCAATAATCTCGAACACGATTTTTTTTGCCATCACCATACTTCCATTCCTTAAGGAATATGGAAGTAAAAATACTGATGGTGCATTCTTAACAGAATTCTTTAATTTTTTAATTTGTTTGAAAGTAAGCGACAATGTCACAGTATGTTGGGAGTTAAATAGAAAGTCTTTACAGCCAGTGAAAAAATGTATATATTACTAACTTGAGAATAATGAATCAGAAAAAAGAAAACCAAATACAGTAGTGTGCAAATTAATTGGGACAACAGTAAAATATCTTAAAATAATTGTTTATATTGAAGTAATTTTACTTACATTCGAT
>JAWRYS010000227.1:0-30926 GCA_034769895.1 Magicicada septendecula | reverse complement strand
CCAGGGTATACTAAAATTCAGGAGTTGGCATAATACCTGATACTATTATAAAGTGCTCCCACATTGAGCACTTAGACTTGGAGTAAATATAATTATAATTCAGTAAACACACATGTGATCATAATCAATTAAAAAGAATTTAAACATGATAAATTTTGTGAAATATTAAACAGTAATGTGTCCTAATGCCTTATAACCTTTTAAAAATTAATTTGGCCCAAAGGCCGACATGTTCCTAGGCAAGATCGTGCATAACTAAACTGTCCCTGAAGTATGTTCAAGTCTGCATGAAAATCCGCCAATACAGGATTAAACTGGGGACCCGACTGAAACTACCAAAAGAAACTCCTATCCATTATATGACCCAAACTGAATATAAATATATAAAATTAATGCATTAATTGAAAACTAAATTAAACCTGTGAAATTACATGATGAATGATAGAATTACTAGCACTAAGGTAACCTTTCTACTGAAAACAAGAAAGAAATTTACATGCCTGAATGGTAATCAGCCACAGATGCATGCCAACCTCTGGGCTCACATTTAATATAACAGTGTTAGAAAAGATTCCCCCCCAAGTCCACGCACTATTCTGTCCCGTTAACCGGGGACCCAATTAAAATGTTTAAAGCTTAAAGTCATTGAATGTTGTGTAGCTATATGTCCACGAGTTCTAGTGGGTTACATTCCCTTGTATAAAAGTAATATGGTTTGGTGTCACCTGATTTATTCCGTGGTGTGAAGTTTGGTATTCTGGTCTACAGCATTTTAGTGTGGATGTGGCCTGTCCTCGCTGTTCTCCTCCGGCAGATGAAGTTAAGAGACTAGATGGTCATTTGTTCAGGTTGGGGCTGTTCCTCGACTTGAAGCGAGGGACCCGCAGATCTGTTTTAATCTAGCCCGCCATAGGTAGAAGATGGTACAATTAAAAAAACTTCTCTCTGTCGGAGAACGCGGCGAGGTGTTTTGGATGAGGACCAGAAAAAGACAGGCTTAGAATCGTTTATTCAAGCCTTTCTCAACTCGCGAACAGCAGCGACCGTCAGAGTGCAGCACCAATCAGGCGCAACATAATTACCGATTACAGTACAGTAGAACGCCACCGCTAAATACAGTACGGTATTTTTCTTCAGCGTTCTCGTTAAATGCAGCATACGCGCCGATCTTAATCGACTCGGCACACCCCCACTCCAAAAGGGCAACATAGTTGCCCCACATTTAGACAGAGGAGTACCCTGCAGTGTACCCCAATGTTTTCTACTAAAACCTAGGTGTTCCTCGGTTTTCCCAGTTGCCTTTGTTCTCAGGAGAGCAGTGGCTCAGAAGGAAGTCGAAAAAACAGAAAGAAGACGTGTAGAATGCGAGTGTGTTGGCACTACACACTGACCTGATCAGGGCCAGCATGCAGCAAGAAAGACAGAAGAAGAAAAGAAGAAAGAGTGTTCGGGTGCACCCTGAGTTCTGAACTCCTGAGGACTGACCACTTATGCGGGAACTCCGAGGCCACCTCAACAGGGACCCATGCCCTATAATTACACGGGGACTAACCCCCAAAATTCAATAACACTTTATACCATGAATCCCTCTTACATCCAACAGGACCAGGGAGAGAACAGGGGAGGTGGTTTCCATGACACCATAATTTGTTTACCCAATGTGTGTATCCCTTCCTATAACCTAATACATGTGTGCTCCAAGGACATTTTCCACGACGTACAACGCCACCGAGGTCCCTACCTGGCCTCGTTGGAGCGGTACGACTAGCTCTACTTACTCCTATTTTTGATTTTTCTCATCCTTTTCTTTTTCTAATTTTTACGTTTTCTACTTTTTTTTTTTAAGGGGGAAGGTAGGAAATCGGGAGGATGAAAAGGGTAAGGATCCTTAAAGGTCAAGGGTGAGGACAGGGTTCCCTCCGAAAATAAGGAGGAGTGGACAAAACCAAGGCTCGCGTAGGCAGGGGCGCAGCCCTGAAGTAGACGTACACCACCCAGATTGTGGGGAACATCTACCCGCTACCATATCAGGTTCTTACCTTTTCCCCGGAGCACACACCACCGAAGGATCACCATCCCTACACACATGGAAACCACCAAATCTTACCCCCTCCCCTTCTATTAGTCAGCTAACTCCCTCCGACAGAGCTTCAATTTTGAAATATGGGTAACAATAACTTTAGAATCGTCCCCCGGTACGCCCAGCCGGGCCGTCACCGGTGACGTGAACCCCAGAATGCGATATGGCCCTGACCAGCGGTAACATAACTTTGCGGCACGTTTGTCTGCGGCTGAGCTGAGTGGGTGGCTCTGGCAAAAGACCCAGTCCCCAATCAGGAAGGAGTTTGGAATTCGCCCCTGATTATAACGTCGACGGTCCCGCTCGTGCGCTCGCAGCAAATTCTTCCGAGCCTCCTTCCACCTCTCTGCAGTTTTATTATCGGGCTCCCGTGGCAGAAGATCTTCGATGTTCCACAAATTGGTCAACGGAAGTGCGGGCGAGAATCCAAACAGGATTTCAAAGGGCACGGCCTGATGACTATCATGTCGGGCCGTATTAAAAGCTGATTGTAACCACTTAAAATTCTGATCCCAGGTGGTTTGTTGTTCAGCGTGATAAGCAATCAGGGCGGACCGGAGATTCCGATTGAATCTCTCCGCATGGGACGGCTGGGGGTAATAAGGGGAAGTGGTTACGTGTTTAATCCCACTGGCGAAACACATCCGCCGGAATTCACCCGAAATGAACTGCGGGCCATTGTCCGAGACAGTGATGGTCGGAAGACCGAAATGCTGAAATATATTGTTTTGGAGCGCGTTGATGGTTAAACGAGCCGTTGCCTGCCGTAAGGGCAATAGCCAGGCAAACTTTGAAAAAGCATCCACACAAACAAGCAGGTACGCATTACCTGACTTGCTATGGGGGAATGGCCCCACGTAGTCGATGAACAACTTCTCCATCGGTCTGGTCGCCACATCAGATGACAACAACCCTAACTTGGTGTTCTGAGCAGGCTTGCTCAAGCCACATAGATGACAGCTCTTAACCCTGGTCGCGATGTCCCTATCCATGCCCTTCCAGATAAAATGTCTCCTAATAGTGGAAATGGTCTTAGAAATTCCCTTGTGGCCTCCTACTGGGGAATTGTGGTAATAACTGAAGACCATGAGCACTAACTTGCTAGGCAGCACGAACCTAGGGGCACGTCCTTTCTTTCTCTACAACATAGGACGCCCTTGGACAAGAAGTAAGGGGCCTGTACGTTACCCTCCTTTATATTTTGGATGACTGGACCCAGCTCTTCGTCGTTTAACTGATGGGGTAACACATCAGTGAAGGCTAATGGAAAGTCTAACAGAACGGAACAGGGTTGCTCAGATTGGGCATCACTGGGCTGGAAAAACATGCGGGACAAGGCGTCTGCAACTACATTTTGAGATCCCCTAATGTGTTGCACTTTGAACTTAAAGGATGAGATCTTTACCACCCATCTACCAATTTTACCCAGTTGCCGGGGATGAGCCAGAAGCCAAGAGAGAGCCTGATTATCGGTCTCGAGCAGGAACTCAGCATGTTCCAGGAAACGCCTGAACTTTTCTAGAGCGTACACAACAGCTAAACACTCTAGCTCATAGACGGATGATTTTCGTTCTTACTGGGTCAATGTCCGGGAAATAAAAGCCACCGGCTGCCTAGCGTCATCAACAACTTGGGAGAGAACCGCCCCGAGCGCAACCGAACTCGCGTCCGTCTGTAGTATAAAGGGTTTCGAAAAGTCGGGCATCCGTAACACCGGTGGGGAGATGATGGCCTCCTTCAAGGTGTGGAAAGCCTTCTGTTGACTCTCACCCCATGTAAATTTAGCGCCCTCCTTCCTCAGCTCGTTCAAGGGTGCGGCAATCTCAGAGATATTAGGTATGAGTCGTCGGTAAAAATTGGCCATACCTACGAATCTCGCTATTCCCTTCCCATCCCTAGGAGGGGGAAGTCACGGATGCCCTGTGTCCTCTCGGGGTCGACCGTAACGCACCGGTGTGAAACCAAATGGCCCAAGAAAGAAGTACTCTCCTGGGCGAAACGAACCTTCTCGGGATTGACAGTGAGGCCAGATCTCCTCAACCGACACATCACTTCTCTGAGATGACCCAGATGATCTTCGAATGTCTCACTATATACCAACAAATCGTCTAAATAATTAAAAACAAACCTGAATTTCATGTCGTGAACAACGGTATCGAGAAGACGAGTGAGTGTCTGGGCCCCCACAGCCAAACCCATGGGAACCCTTGTGTATTGGTACAAATTCCAGGGTACACAAAAGGCCGTGTACGGTCTACTCTCTTTGGCCAACGGAATCTGGTGATATGCCGCATTGAGATCGATTATGGTGAAATACCTGGCCCCACTGAACCAATCAAAGGCCGAATGTAAGTCTGGGAGGGGAGGGGAACAGAATCCACCTCGATATTTGAGTTCAACTTCCGATAGTCGATGACCATACGTTGCTTACCCCCAGGCTTAGGTACCAAAAACGCTGGACTGGCATAGCTAGAATGAGAAGGTTCAATCACCCTTTGTTCTAACAACTCCTGAACCTTCTCTCGCAGAATGGTCATCTTCGGAGGTGCGAATTTGTAAGGGTGCGACCTTACTATCTTTGAGTCTGTAAGACGGATCTTATACTCCAGCAGGTGTGTGAGTCCCAATGTAGGAGTTAACACCTCTGGAAATTCCTCACACAATCGGTCTAAGGCCCTCTGCTGGGATGGAGTGAGATGATCTCGTGCAGAATCGGGACAAGCTACCTCTTGGATACCTGGCTTAGCTCCCTGGTACCCAAGGAACGAAATAAGAGCTCCCCGATTAAACTTAAAATAACATTGGTGCGCTTGGATGTCCAGCACGAGACCACTTTTCGCGATGAAATCGGCACCAATAATACAATCCACTCCCAGAGCAGGAGAAACCAGAAAAGGCCACACCCAAGAAAACCCATCGATTTTAATTTTAAAGGTAATCACCTGGGAGATGGGCAAGATTTCTCGAGATGCAGTCCAGCATACCACAGACGACAGGTTCGACCCCTTGGTCAAGCCCTGCTTTTCAAGGTCCGCGCATACCCGAGATGAGATGATGGATCGGGCTGAACCGGAGTCAACTAAAGCTCTGAGCTGACCCCCTTTTACCTCGAGCGACAGAAAGGGGCATACTAAAAGGTGTTGAGAGGTAGTGGACCGGACCTTGATGTCGAAAGAGTCGGATCCTAGCAATTGCCTGGAGGTAGTTGGAAGTTGTGAAGATTTAGTGCGAGGGGAAGACATCCTCCGACATATCTTCCCCTGTCTACTTAGTTTTTGGGATGGGTCTTGACGCTGGAGGTGCTGGACGCGCTCGCCCTTGAGTGCATGATCGGGCCACGTGCCCCGGGCGGTTACAATTGTAACAGATTATGTCCCCCCGTCGCTCACGATTTCGAACTGACTGGGCCTGTCGGGGGGGGGGGGAAGGTTCACTGCGTCCTTCCGCTCTCTGAGGTCTGGGTAGTTCCCCTCTGCTGTCTCCCCTCGCCTCGTCGCTCATCTGAATGGCCTTGGTCATCACACACAGCCGGTCCAAGTCCGCAAACCACCGCGGCCGCTCAGCAAATACAAGACGCAATCTGTCTTCGGAGGAGACGCCGTCAAGAATATTCTGGACCACCTCTTCCTCCGACATGCCCAGTCCCAGTATACGAGCTACCTCTCGAATACTTTGTACAAATTGGGCAAGACTCTCGCCCCTCGCCTGCACGCGATAAAAGTGTCGGTGACGTAATTGCTCCATCAGTCTCCCGGGCACGAACGCCTCCAACACCTCCTGGTGGAACTCCGCCACTCCACCTCTACGCCGCATTACATCCGCCACCCTCTCAGCCATGGGGCCGCGACAATAAGGAAAAACGAGCTCGAGCACGGTGCGATCTGACATCCCCGGGAAATCAACCAATTGGAAAATAGTTTTAAAAAATGGCAATAATTTGTCCACATCCAGCCCATCCACGACCGGTAATTGCTGGATGATATGAGACAGTGGGTTGGGTAGCTTGTGATATGACGCCGCTCCCAAACCGGCGAAAACCGGGGTACTTGCAGCAGGCTCGATTGCTCTGTACGAGGACGCTACAGCCGAGACCTCGGATTCAGCAACTGGAGCCGGCGTAGGTGGTCTACCCGGTTGAGACCCCTGTAGGGTCGAGGTGATCTGTTGGATCAGATCTTTTACATCATGGGCCGGCTCAACATCGCCCCATTGTTCGTCAAGATTCTGCAGCCTGTGTTTTACATGCTGCAGGCGTTGCCGGATTCGCCGGACGCCGATGGAGCACCCCGGTCCCTCCTCCAAACTGTCTACACAACGAGCTATTTCCTGCAGCTCCTCCCACTTCTCGTTACGTTTTTCTAATTCGCTCTCTTTATCAGCGATGGCAACCATCGAGAGCGCTTTGCCCGCGCACAGCGCTTCTCTGAGCTGCCGTCGTTATACAATAACCGTCCCTTTTGTGTCTTTCCCACCGGCTCGTAACTCGAACTCGATTTAGTCGCGCAGAAACAGCTCGGAATGTAGGACACTCATCCTCAAGCTTCGCGGTCGGCACACAAAAACACAACACCGTACAAAAAATGACAATAAGAACACAGGAAATACTTGAGTACTGTCCTTCCTTCAAGCAGACTGCGGGTCCCCCTACCGTTGCGAGGACCCAGCGCACTTACCTGAACTAGCTCTCAACAACACCACACCTTAGGAACGCAACACACACACTAACACACAACATGACAAAATTACCGACCAACGAACAATAACAAATTCTCATAATTTGAAATAACTTCGGCTCCCGTATCTCGGAGGAGACCGACTGCCGGTCGGGCCATACCGCATAAATAAAAACGCCTTCCCTATTATTGGCAAGGTAATACGCGAACCATATCTCCACCTAGGCCCAGATCTGCGATAAATCGAGTGTCCAAGGAATTTCCCCCTAAAATTTCACACCACGTGGCGACCTACAATTCAACGATACCAACAGGCGGGCAATGATTCACACATATAATTAACAAAACCTTAAACCTAACAAGACATAGGTACTTATAGATATAGGGACTTCTAGAGATTATTCCAAGTCCGATTCGAACCCCAAAATGTTTCCTGAGTTTGCAAGCCCCGTCACACCCAAAGGACCCAAAGGTTGACCCTAATCTCAACCACGCTCTGCTACCAAATGTAACCCCTCTTTAAGTACTGTAGTGACTCATAAAAAAAATGTTTTTTTTTTTTTTTTTTCTAAAGAGGGGCCACAAGATAATTAAAACTAGGCCAAAGCCTAGAGAAGCCAAAAATGCGCTGGATCCAGTGAGACCGGACTTGCAATTAAAACTCACAAAATTAACAACCAATAAATTTTTTTATTAGAAACAAACTTTAAATCTCTTTAACCCAACAAAATCATTAAATTCTCCTTTAAAATATTTTTGCTAAAAAATTTTACTTAAAAAAAATTAATAAATATAAAATTTATATTCTTTATTCTGCTTTAAAAATTTAAATATAAAATTTAAATTAAATGAATAAAAAAAGTTCTTTTCCAATCGGGGTTACTTTTCCCCACTTAGCCCTATACCTAACCCCCAAAAATACACATGAATATACAATATATATAATGGACATATAAGGAAATATGTCTACAATATACAACACATACACACGTTCCACATCACAGGACAATTACAATCATTAAAATCTTGCCACACCTCTTTCACCCCAGGAGGTACATAATTTACAATTTATAAATATCATTGCACGCAACACCTATTGCAAGGTCTTAAAAACTAATAACTCAAGATATATGTGTGTAACACCAGTGCCCCCAGGGTATACTAAAATTCAGGAGTTGGCATAATACCTGATACTATTATAAAGTGCTCCCACATTGAGCACTTAGACTTGGAGTAAATATAATTATAATTCAGTAAACACACATGTGATCATAATCAATTAAAAAGAATTTAAACATGATAAATTTTGTGAAATATTAAACAGTAATGTGTCCTAATGCCTTATAACCTTTTAAAAATTAATTTGGCCCAAAGGCCGACATGTTCCTAGGCAAGATCGTGCATAACTAAACTGTCCCTGAAGTATGTTCAAGTCTGCATGAAAATCCGCCAATACAGGATTAAACTGGGGACCCGACTGAAACTACCAAAAGAAACTCCTATCCATTATATGACCCAAACTGAATATAAATATATAAAATTAATGCATTAATTGAAAACTAAATTAAACCTGTGAAATTACATGATGAATGATAGAATTACTAGCACTAAGGTAACCCTTCTACTGAAAACAAGAAAGAAATTTACATGCCTGAATGGTAATCAGCCACAGATGCATGCCAACCTCTGGGCTCACATTTAATATAACAGTGCTAGAAAAGATTCCCCCCCAAGTCCACGCACTATTCTGTCCCGTTAACCGGGGACCCAATTAAAATGTTTAAAGCTTAAAGTCATTGAATGTTGTGTAGCTATATGTCCACGAGTTCTAGTGGGTTACATTCCCTTGTATAAAAGTAATATGGTTTGGTGTCACCTGATTTATTCCGTGGTGTGAAGTTTGGTATTCTGGTCTACAGCATTTTAGTGTGGATGTGGCCTGTCCTCGCTGTTCTCCTCCGGCAGATGAAGTTAAGAGACTAGATGGTCATTTGTTCAGGTTGGGGCTGTTCCTCGACTTGAAGCGAGGGACCCGCAGATCTGTTTTAATCTAGCCCGCCATAGGTAGAAGATGGTACAAATAAAAAAACTTCTCTCTGTCGGAGAACGCGGCGAGGTGTTTTGGATGAGGACCAGAAAAAGACAGGCTTAGAATCGTTTATTCAAGCCTTTCTCAACTCGCGAACAGCAGCGACCGTCAGAGTGCAGCACCAATCAGGCGCAACATAATTACCGATTACAGTACAGTAGAACGCCACCGCTAAATACAGTACGGTATTTTTCTTCAGCGTTCTCGTTAAATGCAGCATACGCGCCGATCTTAATCGACTCGGCACACCCCCACTCCAAAAGGGCAACATAGTTGCCCCACATTTAGACAGAGGAGTACCCTGCAGTGTACCCCAATGTTTTCTACTAAAACCTAGGTGTTCCTCGGTTTTCCCAGTTGCCTTTGTTCTCAGGAGAGCAGTGGCTCAGAAGGAAGTCGAAAAAACAGAAAGAAGACGTGTAGAATGCGAGTGTGTTGGCACTACACACTGACCTGATCAGGGCCAGCATGCAGCAAGAAAGACAGAAGAAGAAAAGAAGAAAGAGTGTTCGGGTGCACCCTGAGTTCTGAACTCCTGAGGACTGACCACTTATGCGGGAACTCCGAGGCCACCTCAACAGGGACCCATGCCCTATAATTACACGGGGACTAACCCCCAAAATTCAATAACACTTTATACCATGAATCCCTCTTACATCCAACAGGACCAGGGAGAGAACAGGGGAGGTGGTTTCCATGACACCATAATTTGTTTACCCAATGTGTGTATCCCTTCCTATAACCTAATACATGTGTGCTCCAAGGACATTTTCCACGACGTACAACGCCACCGAGGTCCCTACCTGGCCTCGTTGGAGCGGTACGACTAGCTCTACTTACTCCTATTTTTGATTTTTCTCATCCTTTTCTTTTTCTAATTTTTACGTTTTCTACTTTTTTTTTTTAAGGGGGAAGGTAGGAAATCGGGAGGATGAAAAGGGTAAGGATCCTTAAAGGTCAAGGGTGAGGACAGGGTTCCCTCCGAAAATAAGGAGGAGTGGACAAAACCAAGGCTCGCGTAGGCAGGGGCGCAGCCCTGAAGTAGACGTACACCACCCAGATTGTGGGGAACATCTACCCGCTACCATATCAGGTTCTTACCTTTTCCCCGGAGCACACACCACCGAAGGATCACCATCCCTACACACATGGAAACCACCAAATCTTACCCCCTCCCCTTCTATTAGTCAGCTAACTCCCTCCGACAGAGCTTCAATTTTGAAATATGGGTAACAATAACTTTAGAATCGTCCCCCGGTACGCCCAGCCGGGCCGTCACCGGTGACGTGAACCCCAGAATGCGATATGGCCCTGACCAGCGGTAACATAACTTTGCGGCACGTTTGTCTGCGGCTGAGCTGAGTGGGTGGCTCTGGCAAAAGACCCAGTCCCCAATCAGGAAGGAGTTTGGAATTCGCCCCTGATTATAACGTCGACGGTCCCGCTCGTGCGCTCGCAGCAAATTCTTCCGAGCCTCCTTCCACCTCTCTGCAGTTTTATTATCGGGCTCCCGTGGCAGAAGATCTTCGATGTTCCACAAATTGGTCAACGGAAGTGCGGGCGAGAATCCAAACAGGATTTCAAAGGGCACGGCCTGATGACTATCATGTCGGGCCGTATTAAAAGCTGATTGTAACCACTTAAAATTCTGATCCCAGGTGGTTTGTTGTTCAGCGTGATAAGCAATCAGGGCGGACCGGAGATTCCGATTGAATCTCTCCGCATGGGACGGCTGGGGGTAATAAGGGGAAGTGGTTACGTGTTTAATCCCACTGGCGAAACACATCCGCCGGAATTCACCCGAAATGAACTGCGGGCCATTGTCCGAGACAGTGATGGTCGGAAGACCGAAATGCTGAAATATATTGTTTTGGAGCGCGTTGATGGTTAAACGAGCCGTTGCCTGCCGTAAGGGCAATAGCCAGGCAAACTTTGAAAAAGCATCCACACAAACAAGCAGGTACGCATTACCTGACTTGCTATGGGGGAATGGCCCCACGTAGTCGATGAACAACTTCTCCATCGGTCTGGTCGCCACATCAGATGACAACAACCCTAACTTGGTGTTCTGAGCAGGCTTGCTCAAGCCACATAGATGACAGCTCTTAACCCTGGTCGCGATGTCCCTATCCATGCCCTTCCAGATAAAATGTCTCCTAATAGTGGAAATGGTCTTAGAAATTCCCTTGTGGCCTCCTACTGGGGAATTGTGGTAATAACTGAAGACCATGAGCACTAACTTGCTAGGCAGCACGAACTTAGGGGCACGTCCTTTCTTTCTCTACAACATAGGACGCCCTTGGACAAGAAGTAAGGGGCCTGTACGTTACCCTCCTTTATATTTTGGATGACTGGACCCAGCTCTTCGTCGTTTAACTGATGGGGTAACACATCAGTGAAGGCTAATGGAAAGTCTAACAGAACGGAACAGGGTTGCTCAGATTGGGCATCACTGGGCTGGGAAAACATGCGGGACAAGGCGTCTGCAACTACATTTTGAGATCCCCTAATGTGTTGCACTTTGAACTTAAAGGATGAGATCTTTACCACCCATCTACCAATTTTACCCAGTTGCCGGGGATGAGCCAGAAGCCAAGAGAGAGCCTGATTATCGGTCTCGAGCAGGAACTCAGCATGTTCCAGGAAACGCCTGAACTTTTCTAGAGCGTACACAACAGCTAAACACTCTAGCTCATAGACGGATGATTTTCGTTCTTACTGGGTCAATGTCCGGGAAATAAAAGCCACCGGCTGCCTAGCGTCATCAACAACTTGGGAGAGAACCGCCCCGAGCGCAACCGAACTCGCGTCCGTCTGTAGTATAAAGGGTTTCGAAAAGTCGGGCATCCGTAACACCGGTGGGGAGATGATGGCCTCCTTCAAGGTGTGGAAAGCCTTCTGTTGACTCTCACCCCATGTAAATTTAGCGCCCTTCTTCCTCAGCTCGTTCAAGGGTGCGGCAATCTCAGAGATATTAGGTATGAGTCGTCGGTAAAAATTGGCCATACCTACGAATCTCGCTATTCCCTTCGCATCCCTAGGAGGGGGAAGTCACGGATGCCCTGTGTCCTCTCGGGGTCGACCGTAACGCACCGGTGTGAAACCAAATGGCCCAAGAAAGAAGTACTCTCCTGGGCGAAACGAACCTTCTCGGGATTGACAGTGAGGCCAGATCTCCTCAACCGACACATCACTTCTCTGAGATGACCCAGATGATCTTCGAATGTCTCACTATATACCAACAAATCGTCTAAATAATTAAAAACAAACCTGAATTTCATGTCGTGAACAACGGTATCGAGAAGACGAGTGAGTGTCTGGGCCCCCACAGCCAAACCCATGGGAACCCTTGTGTATTGGTACAAATTCCAGGGTACACAAAAGGCCGTGTACGGTCTACTCTCTTTGGCCAACGGAATCTGGTGATATGCCGCATTGAGATCGATTATGGTGAAATACCTGGCCCCACTGAACCAATCAAAGGCCGAATGTAAGTCTGGGAGGGGAGGGGAACAGAATCCACCTCGATATTTGAGTTCAACTTCCGATAGTCGATGACCATACGTTGCTTACCCCCAGGCTTAGGTACCAAAAACGCTGGACTGGCATAGCTAGAATGAGAAGGTTCAATCACCCTTTGTTCTAACAACTCCTGAACCTTCTCTCGCAGAATGGTCATCTTCGGAGGTGCGAATTTGTAAGGGTGCGACCTTACTATCTTTGAGTCTGTAAGACGGATCTTATACTCCAGCAGGTGTGTGAGTCCCAATGTAGGAGTTAACACCTCTGGAAATTCCTCACACAATCGGTCTAAGGCCCTCTGCTGGGATGGAGTGAGATGATCTCGTGCAGAATCGGGACAAGCTACCTCTTGGATACCTGGCTTAGCTCCCTGGTACCCAAGGAACGAAATAAGAGCTCCCCGATTAAACTTAAAATAACATTGGTGCGCTTGGATGTCCAGCACGAGACCACTTTTCGCGATGAAATCGGCACCAATAATACAATCCACTCCCAGAGCAGGAGAAACCAGAAAAGGCCACACCCCAGAAAACCCATCGATTTTAATTTTAAAGGTAATCGCCTGGGAGATGGGCAAGATTTCTCGAGATGCAGTCCAGCATACCACAGACGACAGGTTCGACCCCTTGGTCAAGCCCTGCTTTTCAAGGTCCGCGCATACCCGAGATGAGATGATGGATCGGGCTGAACCGGAGTCAACTAAAGCTCTGAGCTGACCCCCTTTTACCTCGAGCGACAGAAAGGGGCATACTAAAAGGTGTTGAGAGGTAGTGGACCGGACCTTGATGTCAAAAGTGTCGGATCCTAGCAATTGCCTGGAGGTAGTTGGAAGTTGTAAAGATTTAGTGCGAGGGGAAGACATCCTCCGACATATCTTCCCCTGTCTACTTAGTTTTTGGGATGGGTCTTGACGCTGGAGGTGCTGGACGCGCTCGCCCTTGAGTGCATGATCGGGCCACGTGCCCCGGGCGGTTACAATTGTAACAGATTATGTCCCCCCGTCGCTCATGATTTCGAACTCACTGGGCCTGTCGGGGGGGGGGGAAGGTTCACTGCGTCCTTCCGCTCTCTGAGGTCTGGGTAGTTCCCCTCTGCTGTCTCCCCTCGCCTCGTCGCTCATCTGAATGGCCTTGGTCATCACACACTGCCGGTCCAAATCTGCAAACCACCGCGGCCGCTCAGCAAATACAAGACGCAATCTGTCTTCGGAGGAGACGCCGTCAAGAATATTCTGGACCACCTCTTCCTCCGACATGCCCAGTCCCAGTATACGAGCTACCTCTCGAATACTTTGTACAAATTGGGCAAGACTCTCGCCCCTCGCCTGCACGCGATAAAAGTGTCGGTGACGTAATTGCTCCATCAGTCTCCCGGGCACGAACGCCTCCAACACCTCCTGGTGGAACTCCGCCACTCCACCTCTACGCCGCATTACATCCGCCACCCTCTCACCCATGGGGCCGCGACAATAAGGAAAAACGAGCTCGAGCACGGCGCGATCTGACATCCCCGGGAAATCAACCAATTGGAAAATAGTTTTAAAAAATGGCAATAATTTGTCCACATCCAGCCCATCCACGACCGGTAATTGCTGGATGATATGAGACAGTGGGTTGGGTAGCTTGTGATATGACGCCGCTCCCAAACCGGCGAAAACCGGGGTACTTGCAGCAGGCTCGATTGCTCTGTACGAGGACGCTACACCCGAGACCTCGGATTCAGCAACTGGAGCCGGCGTAGGTGGTCTACCCGGTTGAGACCCCTGTAGGGTCGAGGTGATCTGTTGGATCAGATCTTTTACATCATGGGCCGGCTCAAGATCGCCCCATTGTTCGTCAAGATTCTGCAGCCTGTGTTTTACATGCTGCAGGCGTTGCCGGATTCGCCGGACGCCGATGGAGCACCCCGGTCCCTCCTCCAAACTGTCTACACAACGAGCTATTTCCTGCAGCTCCTCCCACTTCTCGTTACGTTTTTCTAATTCGCTCTCTTTATCAGCGATGGCAACCATCGAGAGCGCTTCGCCCGCGGACAGCACTTCTCTGAGCTGCCGTCGTAATACAATAACCGTCCCTTTTGGGACTTACCCCGGGCTCGTAACTCGAACTCGATTTAGTCGCGCAGAAACAGCTCGGAATGTAGGACACTCATCCTTAAGCTTCGCGGTCGGCACACAAAAACACAACACCGTACAAAAAATGACAATAATGAGCCGCTCATCACCCATGACGTCACGACAAAATTTTAAACTTTCTAAGTTGACATCCAAAAAGAAAAAATTTCAAAAAAAAATACAACTTACCTTGATGACCGGCTCACTTGTTCACTTGAACTAGGAGAGCCTCCTAGTGGAAGAATATCCGCATGCTGGATAACCTTTGGGTAACTGGAGGAATGAGGTGACCTCAGTTTTACAATTTCAAAAATAACAAGTTTATTGAGGGTATCTTTTTTTTCTTTTGTGACAATGAAATTTCATACACAAACACAGGCTGTAAGTTATTCCATTAGAATTATGGAAAATGTGTAAATATTTAAACTATGACAGGGTATTCAAAATTTAAAAGGTAAAAATATTCAATATTCAATATTCGAGAAATATTCCATGAAAATCATACAAAATATATAAAACATTTAAAACTCTTACAGGCCATACTGAACACTATACAAAATATATAAAACATTTAAAATCTGTGACATGCCATACTGAAAACTATGCAAAATATATAAAACATTTAAAAACTCTTACAGGCCATACTGAACACTATGCAAAATATATAAAACATTTAAAATCGCTTACATGCCATACTGAAACTATTAACATGCAGCTTTCAATAATATAACCAACTTTCTAAACCCTTTCACAAGCAATTCTATCGTACAACATCATTAAAGCCACAACAATTTAAACAATTATAAAAGTAAGAGAATAACAGTCTCCAATAGATTTTTGCAAATAGTTTTAACAGGTTCACAGTTTTAAAAATATATTACACCTTTCAACATATTCATTAAAAATAAATAATTTTTACTAAATAAAGTATATATCAACAATTCATAATAATTTAAATATTATGAAAATCACAATGTTTGTTTAGTGTAAAACTCCCAAGTTTTTTTTTTTTTTGTATTAATTTTTATTTTTATGAAACAATATCATTATTCATTGAGATGTAATGGTATTATAAATCTATGCCATATTATAAATCTGCGGCAACATAGGAATTACTGTTATAGCACAAGGGAATGTGTTGTTACAGCAGTAGGTGGACTGAAACTCTTTTCACAAGCAACTTTACACCTTCCGATTAAAACAGCCACCAATATAAGTTCCACACAGATTACAAGGAAAATTGTACTCAATATTGCATGCGTATATGGAACACCACACAATTACATGCACACACGGAATAAGAGCATTTAAGTAACTCAGCTGAATTTTGCCCCACTAGGCCAAATGAACACCTTGGCCAATAACTAACAGATTTTCTTAAGTTTTATTTTGTGTTTTTTTTGTTTTCTCTTTTTTTTTGTAGAAAAAAAAATGTTCTTTCTCTTTTTGTAGTGTTAAAAAAATCAGCCAGACCCCCACTCGACCCATAAAGTCCCAGGGCAAAATTTAATAAAATTTATTTCTCCATACCTGTTCATAGTGCGTGCATAATCACGCGTGCTGTGTCCCTCAATACTTACACACGTATGTCACACAATTTAACATCCCGGTCTTCACATGATCACGGACGCCGGCCTTCAGGGACCCCCTGGCACACTGTTCCCTCAGCCAGACATAATCATTTCAAAAAAAAAGCCGGCATAAAAAAAACCACAAAACTTTTCAGCTCTAAACAATGAGCTCAACACGTGGTCGTCAACAGCTCCTGATGAGAACAGCTGACCGGAACCAACCCATCGAGTCAAAAACGCAACTCTCCACTCAACGAAAAGAAAACCCAAAAGCCAACTACTACTTGAGTCCGAACCAAACTCACTCCACAGCTCACAGATTTCCCAAAGGCGCCTACAAATCACGACGGAGTGCAGCAGACACCCTCTAGCAGACGGAACGAAAGATACCTTAGTTCGAAGTTACCGTAACGTCTCCTAGATGGCGTAAGATTCGAAATAACAAACAGTCGCCGTACCGTCTCATAAATAGCGAAGTGACCACTGTCCACAGCGGACTACCCAAATGCATGAAAATATCGCCCGGAATCCGTATAACCACTACTTGCCGTACACCTAAGTACGGCACACCCCCACAACAAAAGGAGTCCAACGGGTTGGACGACACCGGGACTGCCACCCCTGGAGGAAAAGCGGGGACTGACTAAAAACCAATAAAAAGAAAACCAGGCGGAAGTTGAAAACGAAAGGACACGAGAAGGAAGGACAAGGTGTGTATGTGGGTGTAGCTGAGTGTGTGTAAGTGTAGAAGATACGGGGAGTGTGAGGGGCCGCGGCCTAAAGCAATAGAAAGAAGAAAGGAAAGGAAAGGAGCTAAAATACCGATAAAACTTTAAAACAATAAAACGCTAAAAAGTAAAACACAATCCCTCTAGCGAAGCCCCCCGAAAACCAAACCCGAGGACCATAACTAATTCCAACAGGGGTAAACGGCATGGCCATTTAATAACAAAGTCCAATCAGCTGATGCACCAACCAGGTCGGCCGTGAATTGACATATCAAACCTAGAACCGATACAAGAGAAAAGGACGGGTTTATCAGATTACGCAAACGACAACAACAACATTCCACCCTGCAGCCAGCTATCAACAGCTCATAGTCCAACTCACCCAGATAACAATTTACAACAATACAGCTGGTTACAAGGTACTCTGTCAATGTCTAGACTCCGGATACAATGACAAACAACGTATTTTTGCACTTATACACCACACAAACTACCCCTGACAATATCTCGTATCCCCATAAAACAACAAATTTAGTTGGGGTGTCCCGACCCGACACCGGACCAAAAATGAAGACCAACATGAAGTGCGATAAGACAACCAAGACAACAATGACCACACAAGAACACAAACAAACAGATAAACACTTAAGAACCCCCAAGACACAATCAGAAATCGCCAGGCTATGCTCAACCCCCCCTAGGGGTCCCGGACCGGCAACCGCACCCAAAGACCAAGATTTACAGCACTAATAACATATATACTTAACATAACATGACCCACTAAGATTTGGAGGTCACCTCATCCATTTCCAATTTTCGTTTCAGAGGTGGCCAGGACTACGTACAACCACGCTCTGCTACCATTTGTGAGCCGCTCATCACCCATGACGTCACGACAAAATTTTAAACTTTCTAAGTTGACATCCAAAAAGAAAAAAATTTCAAAAAAAAATACAACTTACTTTGATGACCGGCTCACTTGTTCACTTGAACTAGGAGAGCCTCCTAGTGGAAGAATATCCGCATGCTGGATAACCTTTGGGTAACTGGAGGAATGAGGTGACCTCAGTTTTACAATTTCAAAAATAACAAGTTTATTGAGGGTATCTTTTTTTTCTTTTGTGACAATGAAATTTCATACACAAACACAGGCTGTAAGTTATTCCATTAGAATTATGGAAAATGTGTAAATATTTAAACTATGACAGGGTATTCAAAATTTAAAAGGTAAAAATATTCAATATTCAATATTCGAGAAATATTCCATGAAAATCATACAAAATATATAAAACATTTAAAACTCTTACAGGCCATACTGAACACTATACAAAATATATAAAACATTTAAAATCTGTGACATGCCATACTGAAAACTATGCAAAATATATAAAACATTTAAAAACTCTTACAGGCCATACTGAACACTATGCAAAATATATAAAACATTTAAAATCGCTTACATGCCATACTGAAACTATTAACATGCAGCTTTCAATAATATAACCAACTTTCTAAACCCTTTCACAAGCAATTCTATCGTACAACATCATTAAAGCCACAACAATTTAAACAATTATAAAAGTAAGAGAATAACAGTCTCCAATAGATTTTTGCAAATAGTTTTAACAGGTTCACAGTTTTAAAAATATATTACACCTTTCAACATATTCATTAAAAATAAATAATTTTTACTAAATAAAGTATATATCAACAATTCATAATAATTTAAATATTATGAAAATCACAATGTTTGTTTAGTGTAAAACTCCCAAGTTTTTTTTTTTTTTGTATTAATTTTTATTTTTATGAAACAATATCATTATTCATTGAGATGTAATGGTATTATAAATCTATGCCATATTATAAATCTGCGGCAACATAGGAATTACTGTTATAGCACAAGGGAATGTGTTGTTACAGCAGTAGGTGGACTGAAACTCTTTTCACAAGCAACTTTACACCTTCCGATTAAAACAGCCACCAATATAAGTTCCACACAGATTACAAGGAAAATTGTACTCAATATTGCATGCGTATATGGAACACCACACAATTACATGCACACACGGAATAAGAGCATTTAAGTAACTCAGCTGAATTTTGCCCCACTAGGCCAAATGAACACCTTGGCCAATAACTAACAGATTTTCTTAAGTTTTATTTTGTGTTTTTTTTGTTTTCTCTTTTTTTTTGTAGGAAAAAAAATGTTCTTTCTCTTTTTGTAGTGTTAAAAAAATCAGCCAGACACCCACTCGACCCATAAAGTCCCAGGGCAAAATTTAATAAATTTTATTTCTCCATACCTGTTCATAGTGCGTGCATAATCACGCGTGCTGTGTCCCTCAATACTTACACACGTATGTCACACAATTTAACATCCCGGTCTTCACATGATCACGGACGCCGGCCTTCAGGGACCCCCTGGCACACTGTTCCCTCAGCCAGACATAATCATTTCAAAAAAAAAGCCGGCATAAAAAAAACCACAAAACTTTTCAGCTCTAAACAATGAGCTCAACACGTGGTCGTCAACAGCTCCTGATGAGAACAGCTGACCGGAACCAACCCATCGAGTCAAAAACGCAACTCTCCACTCAACGAAAAGAAAACCCAAAAGCCAACTACTACTTGAGTCCGAACCAAACTCACTCCACAGCTCACAGATTTCCCAAAGGCGCCTACAAATCACGACGGAGTGCAGCAGACACCCTCTAGCAGACGGAACGAAAGATACCTTAGTTCGAAGTTACCGTAACGTCTCCTAGATGGCGTAAGATTCGAAATAACAAACAGTCGCCGTACCGTCTCATAAATAGCGAAGTGACCACTGTCCACAGCGGACTACCCAAATGCATGAAAATATCGCCCGGAATCCGTATAACCACTACTTGCCGTACACCTAAGTACGGCACACCCCCACAACAAAAGGAGTCCAACGGGTTGGACGACACCGGGACTGCCACCCCTGGAGGAAAAGCGGGGACTGACTAAAAACCAATAAAAAGAAAACCAGGCGGAAGTTGAAAACGAAAGGACACGAGAAGGAAGGACAAGGTGTGTATGTGGGTGTAGCTGAGTGTGTGTAAGTGTAGAAGATACGGGGAGTGTGAGGGGCCGCGGCCTAAAGCAATAGAAAGAAGAAAGGAAAGGAAAGGAGCTAAAATACCGATAAAACTTTAAAACAATAAAACGCTAAAAAGTAAAACACAATCCCTCTAGCGAAGCCCCCCGAAAACCAAACCCGAGGACCATAACTAATTCCAACAGTGGTAAACGGCATGGCCATTTAATAACAAAGTCCAATCAGCTGATGCACCAACCAGGTCGGCCGTGAATTGACATATCAAACCTAGAACCGATACAAGAGAAAAGGACGGGTTTATCAGATTACGCAAACGACAACAACAACATTCCACCCTGCAGCCAGCTATCAACAGCTCATAGTCCAACTCACCCAGATAACAATTTACAACAATACAGCTGGTTACAAGGTACTCTGTCAATGTCTAGACTCCGGATACAATGACAAACAACGTATTTTTGCACTTATACACCACACAAACTACCCCTGACAATATCTCGTATCCCCATAAAACAACAAATTTAGTTGGGGTGTCCCGACCCGACACCGGACCAAAAATGAAGACCAACATGAAGTGCGATAAGACAACCAAGACAGCAATGACCACACAAGAACACAAACAAACAGATAAACACTTAAGAACCCCCAAGACACAATCAGAAATCGCCAGGCTATGCTCAACCCCCCCTAGGGGTCCCGGACCGGCAACCGCACCCAAAGACCAAGATTTACAGCACTAATAACATATATACTTAACATAACATGACCCACTAAGATTTGGAGGTCACCTCATCCATTTCCAATTTTCGTTTCAGAGGTGGCCAGGACTACGTCCAACCACGCTCTGCTACCATTTGTGAGCCGCTCATCACCCATGACGTCACGACAAAATTTTAAACTTTCTAAGTTGACATCCAAAAAGAAAAAAATTTCAAAAAAAAATACAACTTACTTTGATGACCGGCTCACTTGTTCACTTGAACTAGGAGAGCCTCCTAGTGGAAGAATATCCGCATGCTGGATAACCTTTGGGTAACTGGAGGAATGAGGTGACCTCAGTTTTACAATTTCAAAAATAACAAGTTTATTGAGGGTATCTTTTTTTTCTTTTGTGACAATGAAATTTCATACACAAACACAGGCTGTAAGTTATTCCATTAGAATTATGGAAAATGTGTAAATATTTAAACTATGACAGGGTATTCAAAATTTAAAAGGTAAAAATATTCAATATTCAATATTCGAGAAATATTCCATGAAAATCATACAAAATATATAAAACATTTAAAACTCTTACAGGCCATACTGAACACTATACAAAATATATAAAACATTTAAAATCTGTGACATGCCATACTGAAAACTATGCAAAATATATAAAACATTTAAAACTCTTACAGGCCATACTGAACACTATGCAAAATATATAAAACATTTAAAATCGCTTACATGCCATACTGAAACTATTAACATGCAGCTTTCAATAATATAACCAACTTTCTAAACCCTTTCACAAGCAATTCTATCGTACAACATCATTAAAGCCACAACAATTTAAACAATTATAAAAGTAAGAGAATAACAGTCTCCAATAGATTTTTGCAAATAGTTTTAACAGGTTCACAGTTTTAAAAATATATTACACCTTTCAACATATTCATTAAAAATAAATAATTTTTACTAAATAAAGTATATATCAACAATTCATAATAATTTAAATATTATGAAAATCACAATGTTTGTTTAGTGTAAAACTCCCAAGTTTTTTTTTTTTTTGCATTAATTTTTATTTTTATGAAACAATATCATTATTCATTGAGATGTAATGGTATTATAAATCTATGCCATATTATAAATCTGCGGCAACATAGGAATTACTGTTATAGCACAAGGGAATGTGTTGTTACAGCAGTAGGTGGACTGAAACTCTTTTCACAAGCAACTTTACACCTTCCGATTAAAACAGCCACCAATATAAGTTCCACACAGATTACAAGGAAAATTGTACTCAATATTGCATGCGTATATGGAACACCACACAATTACATGCACACACGGAATAAGAGCATTTAAGTAACTCAGCTGAATTTTGCCCCACTAGGCCAAATGAACACCTTGGCCAATAACTAACAGATTTTCTTAAGTTTTATTTTGTGTTTTTTTTGTTTTCTCTTTTTTTTTGTAGGAAAAAAAATGTTCTTTCTCTTTTTGTAGTGTTAAAAAAATCAGCCAGACACCCACTCGACCCATAAAGTCCCAGGGCAAAATTTAATAAATTTTATTTCTCCATACCTGTTCATAGTGCGTGCATAATCACGCGTGCTGTGTCCCTCAATACTTACACACGTATGTCACACAATTTAACATCCCGGTCTTCACATGATCACGGACGCCGGCCTTCAGGGACCCCCTGGCACACTGTTCCCTCAGCCAGACATAATCATTTCAAAAAAAAAGCCGGCATAAAAAAAACCACAAAACTTTTCAGCTCTAAACAATGAGCTCAACACGTGGTCGTCAACAGCTCCTGATGAGAACAGCTGACCGGAACCAACCCATCGAGTCAAAAACGCAACTCTCCACTCAACGAAAAGAAAACCCAAAAGCCAACTACTACTTGAGTCCGAACCAAACTCACTCCACAGCTCACAGATTTCCCAAAGGCGCCTACAAATCACGACGGAGTGCAGCAGACACCCTCTAGCAGACGGAACGAAAGATACCTTAGTTCGAAGTTACCGTAACGTCTCCTAGATGGCGTAAGATTCGAAATAACAAACAGTCGCCGTACCGTCTCATAAATAGCGAAGTGACCACTGTCCACAGCGGACTACCCAAATGCATGAAAATATCGCCCGGAATCCGTATAACCACTACTTGCCGTACACCTAAGTACGGCACACCCCCACAACAAAAGGAGTCCAACGGGTTGGACGACACCGGGACTGCCACCCCTGGAGGAAAAGCGGGGACTGACTAAAAACCAATAAAAAGAAAACCAGGCGGAAGTTGAAAACGAAAGGACACGAGAAGGAAGGACAAGGTGTGTATGTGGGTGTAGCTGAGTGTGTGTAAGTGTAGAAGATACGGGGAGTGTGAGGGGCCGCGGCCTAAAGCAATAGAAAGAAGAAAGGAAAGGAAAGGAGCTAAAATACCGATAAAACTTTAAAACAATAAAACGCTAAAAAGTAAAACACAATCCCTCTAGCGAAGCCCCCCGAAAACCAAACCCGAGGACCATAACTAATTCCAACAGTGGTAAACGGCATGGCCATTTAATAACAAAGTCCAATCAGCTGATGCACCAACCAGGTCGGCCGTGAATTGACATATCAAACCTAGAACCGATACAAGAGAAAAGGACGGGTTTATCAGATTACGCAAACGACAACAACAACATTCCACCCTGCAGCCAGCTATCAACAGCTCATAGTCCAACTCACCCAGATAACAATTTACAACAATACAGCTGGTTACAAGGTACTCTGTCAATGTCTAGACTCCGGATACAATGACAAACAACGTATTTTTGCACTTATACACCACACAAACTACCCCTGACAATATCTCGTATCCCCATAAAACAACAAATTTAGTTGGGGTGTCCCGACCCGACACCGGACCAAAAATGAAGACCAACATGAAGTGCGATAAGACACCAAGACAGCAATGACCACACAAGAACACAAACAAACAGATAAACACTTAAGAACCCCCAAGACACAATCAGAAATCGCCAGGCTATGCTCAACCCCCCCTAGGGGTCCCGGACCGGCAACCGCACCCAAAGACCAAGATTTACAGCACTAATAACATATATACTTAACATAACATGACCCACTAAGATTTGGAGGTCACCTCATCCATTTCCAATTTTCGTTTCAGAGGTGGCCAGGACTACGTCCAACCACGCTCTGCTACCATTTGTGAGCCGCTCATCACCCATGACGTCACGACAAAATTTTAAACTTTCTAAGTTGACATCCAAAAAGAAAAAAATTTCAAAAAAAATACAACTTACTTTGATGACCGGCTCACTTGTTCACTTGAACTAGGAGAGCCTCCTAGTGGAAGAATATCCGCATGCTGGATAACCTTTGGGTAACTGGAGGAATGAGGTGACCTCAGTTTTACAATTTCAAAAATAACAAGTTTATTGAGGGTATCTTTTTTTTCTTTTGTGACAATGAAATTTCATACACAAACACAGGCTGTAAGTTATTCCATTAGAATTATGGAAAATGTGTAAATATTTAAACTATGACAGGGTATTCAAAATTTAAAAGGTAAAAATATTCAATATTCAATATTCGAGAAATATTCCATGAAAATCATACAAAATATATAAAACATTTAAAACTCTTACAGGCCATACTGAACACTATACAAAATATATAAAACATTTAAAATCTGTGACATGCCATACTGAAAACTATGCAAAATATATAAAACATTTAAAACTCTTACAGGCCATACTGAACACTATGCAAAATATATAAAACATTTAAAATCGCTTACATGCCATACTGAAACTATTAACATGCAGCTTTCAATAATATAACCAACTTTCTAAACCCTTTCACAAGCAATTCTATCGTACAACATCATTAAAGCCACAACAATTTAAACAATTATAAAAGTAAGAGAATAACAGTCTCCAATAGATTTTTGCAAATAGTTTTAACAGGTTCACAGTTTTAAAAATATATTACACCTTTCAACATATTCATTAAAAATAAATAATTTTTACTAAATAAAGTATATATCAACAATTCATAATAATTTAAATATTATGAAAATCACAATGTTTGTTTAGTGTAAAACTCCCAAGTTTTTTTTTTTTTTTGTATTAATTTTTATTTTTATGAAACAATATCATTATTCATTGAGATGTAATGGTATTATAAATCTATGCCATATTATAAATCTGCGGCAACATAGGAATTACTGTTATAGCACAAGGGAATGTGTTGTTACAGCAGTAGGTGGACTGAAACTCTTTTCACAAGCAACTTTACACCTTCCGATTAAAACAGCCACCAATATAAGTTCCACACAGATTACAAGGAAAATTGTACTCAATATTGCATGCGTATATGGAACACCACACAATTACATGCACACACGGAATAAGAGCATTTAAGTAACTCAGCTGAATTTTGCCCCACTAGGCCAAATGAACACCTTGGCCAATAACTAACAGATTTTCTTAAGTTTTATTTTGTGTTTTTTTTGTTTTCTCTTTTTTTTTGTAGGAAAAAAAATGTTCTTTCTCTTTTTGTAGTGTTAAAAAAATCAGCCAGACACCCACTCGACCCATAAAGTCCCAGGGCAAAATTTAATAAATTTTATTTCTCCATACCTGTTCATAGTGCGTGCATAATCACGCGTGCTGTGTCCCTCAATACTTACACACGTATGTCACACAATTTAACATCCCGGTCTTCACATGATCACGGACGCCGGCCTTCAGGGACCCCCTGGCACACTGTTCCCTCAGCCAGACATAATCATTTCAAAAAAAAAGCCGGCATAAAAAAAACCACAAAACTTTTCAGCTCTAAACAATGAGCTCAACACGTGGTCGTCAACAGCTCCTGATGAGAACAGCTGACCGGAACCAACCCATCGAGTCAAAAACGCAACTCTCCACTCAACGAAAAGAAAACCCAAAAGCCAACTACTACTTGAGTCCGAACCAAACTCACTCCACAGCTCACAGATTTCCCAAAGGCGCCTACAAATCACGACGGAGTGCAGCAGACACCCTCTAGCAGACGGAACGAAAGATACCTTAGTTCGAAGTTACCGTAACGTCTCCTAGATGGCGTAAGATTCGAAATAACAAACAGTCGCCGTACCGTCTCATAAATAGCGAAGTGACCACTGTCCACAGCGGACTACCCAAATGCATGAAAATATCGCCCGGAATCCGTATAACCACTACTTGCCGTACACCTAAGTACGGCACACCCCCACAACAAAAGGAGTCCAACGGGTTGGACGACACCGGGACTGCCACCCCTGGAGGAAAAGCGGGGACTGACTAAAAACCAATAAAAAGAAAACCAGGCGGAAGTTGAAAACGAAAGGACACGAGAAGGAAGGACAAGGTGTGTATGTGGGTGTAGCTGAGTGTGTGTAAGTGTAGAAGATACGGGGAGTGTGAGGGGCCGCGGCCTAAAGCAATAGAAAGAAGAAAGGAAAGGAAAGGAGCTAAAATACCGATAAAACTTTAAAACAATAAAACGCTAAAAAGTAAAACACAATCCCTCTAGCGAAGCCCCCCGAAAACCAAACCCGAGGACCATAACTAATTCCAACAGTGGTAAACGGCATGGCCATTTAATAACAAAGTCCAATCAGCTGATGCACCAACCAGGTCGGCCGTGAATTGACATATCAAACCTAGAACCGATACAAGAGAAAAGGACGGGTTTATCAGATTACGCAAACGACAACAACAACATTCCACCCTGCAGCCAGCTATCAACAGCTCATAGTCCAACTCACCCAGATAACAATTTACAACAATACAGCTGGTTACAAGGTACTCTGTCAATGTCTAGACTCCGGATACAATGACAAACAACGTATTTTTGCACTTATACACCACACAAACTACCCCTGACAATATCTCGTATCCCCATAAAACAACAAATTTAGTTGGGGTGTCCCGACCCGACACCGGACCAAAAATGAAGACCAACATGAAGTGCGATAAGACAACCAAGACAGCAATGACCACACAAGAACACAAACAAACAGATAAACACTTAAGAACCCCCAAGACACAATCAGAAATCGCCAGGCTATGCTCAACCCCCCCTAGGGGTCCCGGACCGGCAACCGCACCCAAAGACCAAGATTTACAGCACTAATAACATATATACTTAACATAACATGACCCACTAAGATTTGGAGGTCACCTCATCCATTTCCAATTTTCGTTTCAGAGGTGGCCAGGACTACGTCCAACCACGCTCTGCTACCATTTGTGAGCCGCTCATCACCCATGACGTCACGACAAAATTTTAAACTTTCTAAGTTGACATCCAAAAAGAAAAAATTTCAAAAAAAAATACAACTTACTTTGATGACCGGCTCACTTGTTCACTTGAACTAGGAGAGCCTCCTAGTGGAAGAATATCCGCATGCTGGATAACCTTTGGGTAACTGGAGGAATGAGGTGACCTCAGTTTTACAATTTCAAAAATAACAAGTTTATTGAGGGTATCTTTTTTTTCTTTTGTGACAATGAAATTTCATACACAAACACAGGCTGTAAGTTATTCCATTAGAATTATGGAAAATGTGTAAATATTTAAACTATGACAGGGTATTCAAAATTTAAAAGGTAAAAATATTCAATATTCAATATTCGAGAAATATTCCATGAAAATCATACAAAATATATAAAACATTTAAAACTCTTACAGGCCATACTGAACACTATACAAAATATATAAAACATTTAAAATCTGTGACATGCCATACTGAAAACTATGCAAAATATATAAAACATTTAAAACTCTTACAGGCCATACTGAACACTATGCAAAATATATAAAACATTTAAAATCGCTTACATGCCATACTGAAACTATTAACATGCAGCTTTCAATAATATAACCAACTTTCTAAACCCTTTCACAAGCAATTCTATCGTACAACATCATTAAAGCCACAACAATTTAAACAATTATAAAAGTAAGAGAATAACAGTCTCCAATAGATTTTTGCAAATAGTTTTAACAGGTTCACAGTTTTAAAAATATATTACACCTTTCAACATATTCATTAAAAATAAATAATTTTTACTAAATAAAGTATATATCAACAATTCATAATAATTTAAATATTATGAAAATCACAATGTTTGTTTAGTGTAAAACTCCCAAGTTTTTTTTTTTTTTTGTATTAATTTTTATTTTTATGAAACAATATCATTATTCATTGAGATGTAATGGTATTATAAATCTATGCCATATTATAAATCTGCGGCAACATAGGAATTACTGTTATAGCACAAGGGAATGTGTTGTTACAGCAGTAGGTGGACTGAAACTCTTTTCACAAGCAACTTTACACCTTCCGATTAAAACAGCCACCAATATAAGTTCCACACAGATTACAAGGAAAATTGTACTCAATATTGCATGCGTATATGGAACACCACACAATTACATGCACACACGGAATAAGAGCATTTAAGTAACTCAGCTGAATTTTGCCCCACTAGGCCAAATGAACACCTTGGCCAATAACTAACAGATTTTCTTAAGTTTTATTTTGTGTTTTTTTTGTTTTCTCTTTTTTTTTGTAGGAAAAAAAATGTTCTTTCTCTTTTTGTAGTGTTAAAAAAATCAGCCAGACACCCACTCGACCCATAAAGTCCCAGGGCAAAATTTAATAAATTTTATTTCTCCATACCTGTTCATAGTGCGTGCATAATCACGCGTGCTGTGTCCCTCAATACTTACACACGTATGTCACACAATTTAACATCCCGGTCTTCACATGATCACGGACGCCGGCCTTCAGGGACCCCCTGGCACACTGTTCCCTCAGCCAGACATAATCATTTCAAAAAAAAAGCCGGCATAAAAAAAACCACAAAACTTTTCAGCTCTAAACAATGAGCTCAACACGTGGTCGTCAACAGCTCCTGATGAGAACAGCTGACCGGAACCAACCCATCGAGTCAAAAACGCAACTCTCCACTCAACGAAAAGAAAACCCAAAAGCCAACTACTACTTGAGTCCGAACCAAACTCACTCCACAGCTCACAGATTTCCCAAAGGCGCCTACAAATCACGACGGAGTGCAGCAGACACCCTCTAGCAGACGGAACGAAAGATACCTTAGTTCGAAGTTACCGTAACGTCTCCTAGATGGCGTAAGATTCGAAATAACAAACAGTCGCCGTACCGTCTCATAAATAGCGAAGTGACCACTGTCCACAGCGGACTACCCAAATGCATGAAAATATCGCCCGGAATCCGTATAACCACTACTTGCCGTACACCTAAGTACGGCACACCCCCACAACAAAAGGAGTCCAACGGGTTGGACGACACCGGGACTGCCACCCCTGGAGGAAAAGCGGGGACTGACTAAAAACCAATAAAAAGAAAACCAGGCGGAAGTTGAAAACGAAAGGACACGAGAAGGAAGGACAAGGTGTGTATGTGGGTGTAGCTGAGTGTGTGTAAGTGTAGAAGATACGGGGAGTGTGAGGGGCCGCGGCCTAAAGCAATAGAAAGAAGAAAGGAAAGGAAAGGAGCTAAAATACCGATAAAACTTTAAAACAATAAAACGCTAAAAAGTAAAACACAATCCCTCTAGCGAAGCCCCCCGAAAACCAAACCCGAGGACCATAACTAATTCCAACAGTGGTAAACGGCATGGCCATTTAATAACAAAGTCCAATCAGCTGATGCACCAACCAGGTCGGCCGTGAATTGACATATCAAACCTAGAACCGATACAAGAGAAAAGGACGGGTTTATCAGATTACGCAAACGACAACAACAACATTCCACCCTGCAGCCAGCTATCAACAGCTCATAGTCCAACTCACCCAGATAACAATTTACAACAATACAGCTGGTTACAAGGTACTCTGTCAATGTCTAGACTCCGGATACAATGACAAACAACGTATTTTTGCACTTATACACCACACAAACTACCCCTGACAATATCTCGTATCCCCATAAAACAACAAATTTAGTTGGGGTGTCCCGACCCGACACCGGACCAAAAATGAAGACCAACATGAAGTGCGATAAGACAACCAAGACAGCAATGACCACACAAGAACACAAACAAACAGATAAACACTTAAGAACCCCCAAGACACAATCAGAAATCGCCAGGCTATGCTCAACCCCCCCTAGGGGTCCCGGACCGGCAACCGCACCCAAAGACCAAGATTTACAGCACTAATAACATATATACTTAACATAACATGACCCACTAAGATTTGGAGGTCACCTCATCCATTTCCAATTTTCGTTTCAGAGGTGGCCAGGACTACGTCCAACCACGCTCTGCTACCATTTGTGAGCCGCTCATCACCCATGACGTCACGACAAAATTTTAAACTTTCTAAGTTGACATCCAAAAAGAAAAAAATTTCAAAAAAAAATACAACTTACTTTGATGACCGGCTCACTTGTTCACTTGAACTAGGAGAGCCTCCTAGTGGAAGAATATCCGCATGCTGGATAACCTTTGGGTAACTGGAGGAATGAGGTGACCTCAGTTTTACAATTTCAAAAATAACAAGTTTATTGAGGGTATCTTTTTTTTCTTTTGTGACAATGAAATTTCATACACAAACACAGGCTGTAAGTTATTCCATTAGAATTATGGAAAATGTGTAAATATTTAAACTATGACAGGGTATTCAAAATTTAAAAGGTAAAAATATTCAATATTCAATATTCGAGAAATATTCCATGAAAATCATACAAAATATATAAAACATTTAAAACTCTTACAGGCCATACTGAACACTATACAAAATATATAAAACATTTAAAATCTGTGACATGCCATACTGAAAACTATGCAAAATATATAAAACATTTAAAACTCTTACAGGCCATACTGAACACTATGCAAAATATATAAAACATTTAAAATCGCTTACATGCCATACTGAAACTATTAACATGCAGCTTTCAATAATATAACCAACTTTCTAAACCCTTTCACAAGCAATTCTATCGTACAACATCATTAAAGCCACAACAATTTAAACAATTATAAAAGTAAGAGAATAACAGTCTCCAATAGATTTTTGCAAATAGTTTTAACAGGTTCACAGTTTTAAAAATATATTACACCTTTCAACATATTCATTAAAAATAAATAATTTTTACTAAATAAAGTATATATCAACAATTCATAATAATTTAAATATTATGAAAATCACAATGTTTGTTTAGTGTAAAACTCCCAAGTTTTTTTTTTTTTTTGTATTAATTTTTATTTTTATGAAACAATATCATTATTCATTGAGATGTAATGGTATTATAAATCTATGCCATATTATAA
>JAWRYS010000015.1:0-65650 GCA_034769895.1 Magicicada septendecula | reverse complement strand
AACACTCAAACATAACAACATCCGAATTTTGTTCCCAAAGACATACAAGATGATAACCCCAAACCTAATCTAACCATCTTCGATTGATACCACCACTTAATTACCTTAACATAAACATCAGATATTAATCAAACCAACAAACTAACGACTCTAATCCTAATCCCAACCATAGTAGGAACCAAAGGATCAGCATTAACCATACCACCCCCAACATGTACATCTTCCCCAACATCCACAACAAAACCGATGACATTTCTTCTACCCATCGACATTAACACCGAAGTAATAAATATAATCCATCCAAGAATTAAATCTACCTTGAAACATACCGCAATAAGCATCCGCTTCTCTATAACCTGATACCAACTTACCCCATCTACACCGATTCCATCCTCCTAACATTAACAAATTCCTAACTTCTTCCAACAAAATAACAACAAACATAAACACCCAACCCACCCCACCATTAACCACCTCTATCTATCTCACCAATATCCACCCCCACACATCTCATTAAATACCCTCATAACAACCTATCAACAATACCCTTCCACATCTATATGTAATCAATTATATACTCTAATACAACGTCCACAAAGCTTTACATCAACTAACACAACCACCATTGATATTAAATATCGGTCATTACAAAACCTACCCACAAACAACCTCTCAAGACATTAACCCTAAGCCATCTAGATACCTGATAACCTAGATACTATAAGCTTAACACAAACCTTATTAAAATAACAACATCCGACATCTGTAATTGAGGTCCAAACCACCCAACATGTTCAAAGTCCGAAAGCAACCACCTCTCTAAGAGATTAAACTTAACCCCAACCACCATTCCGACCTCTGTGTTGTCCTCTATTAACCCAATATTAACCATCCCCTGTTTAATTAAAACCATAACCCATAAACCTCCATAGACCAAAGACCATCATCGATGTTTAACCCCAATCCGACCATTACCTTTGATCCCTCAACATCCTCCCTCTCTTCATTGACAACCATCCCTAATAACTCACCACAACATCCTTCTCAACCCCATCATCTACTTCTCTTCTATCAACAAAATTAACCTCCACCATCCTACCCTATCCTGTTAACACCAACCAAAACCAAACGTTGTCACACTCCAACGTCCATACACCAAAAACATCGAACAAATCATCAGCCAATCCCTTAAATCCTCCTAACTCAACCTCCATTCATGACCCCATTCATTGTCCCAAACATCATCGATTTCAACCCCCCACCATACCTCTTCCCGACAAGTAAACACTGAACCAACACCCACCATGACCTATCACTCCAATAACAACGATCCCAACTAATCTCCAATGATACTCCCAAACTGAACCTACATCGATGACCACCAACATCCACCACCTAATCAAGTGATTCCTTTAACTCCCTCCAACATCTTCATGGTTATACTTAATCCCACTCTAACCCTCCTATTAAACACCTCACAACACCCCAACCTTCCATCCCTCCTAACAAACACAGACCCTACTACCTACCCACCATTAAACCAACAACCAAACCGACATACCAAAGATCATAACTCAAAACTTCAATGGCTTTAAGCCTAAACATATCAACCTTTTCTAATAACCTTTAACAACACCACAACATTTTAACAGTTAATCCAACTAAACAAAGAGATAACAACATGAAAACCATGCCAATCACCTCCATGATAGTAAACTTAACCTCTAAACCTAATCCAACCGATCTCAAACAACAATTACACAACATAATGAATCAAGACATGACCAAAACAACCCACCATCATAAACCACATCCCAAACATCAAAATAATCCAACAAATTATCCACATACTTCAACAAATATCCAAAGATATCCTTCCGAACCTCTCAAACGTTGTACCATCCCTCCTTCCCCATCCGATCAACAACACCACTGACTGATTGATCCTTCATCGAAGTGTTATAAACCCATTCAAAGCCATCCCCTCAACCCAATCCAACATCCACCAATCTAACCACCATAGCCACATTAACCCCATCAAAAACATTACCAAACATTTAACCAACAAAAAAACACTAAAAACCAACACCCATAAGCATTAACTCCCTATCGGACCCAAACGAGATGATTTCATCCCTCCAAAGGAGGTTCCAACCAAGTTCTAAACCAAACTGAAACAACTCTTATCTCCATGTTCTCAACTCTCTCTAAATCTACCAACCACAACACCCACCCCCAACCCAACGTCTCTCTGTCCTTGACCCCATTTCATCCGATCTAACCCAACCTTGACTAAACAACCTCCAAGAACCAAAAAAACCCAACCCTCAAACCCCATCTTCCAACATCATCTCGTTGTTTCAATATTTTCTATCCGATCCCCATCAGCTGAACAGTTAAACTCGGCTTCCAACCAGGAAACGAGTTCAGATCAATGCCTCCCGTCATCACGTTGTGACATCGGCCTAATCACCCCCATAACATCCGCATCCACCAACATCTTGAAGCCAATGACTAACCACATCTGGATATCAAAAGAAATAACCCCAATCAAAGGCACAACATTTACCTTAAAACTAATATCCGATCCTGTTATAATAACTTTAAATAAATTAACAAACCTGAGCTTTGAAGACTGTACAGCAATCGCCAAAACCAACAACAACGACCTAGAGAAATCACTGAAACAGGCATATCTCCAAATCTACAAACCTCCATTCAACATCATAAATGGCAACTGATTCTCAACTCTTATCCCAACCAGATCTAAAATCTACCTGTTCAAGCTATACTCCAACACCCAAATCTACAACAACCGAAACAACTGAAAAATAAGAAATACCCTAAACAAAATAATAAACAACCTCCCATTAAACACAGAAAAGGTATTCAAACTAGAAATTGTAACAGGAATAATATTACATTCATGTATTGGATTGAAGTATGATGCCACAATATTCGGATTCCATCTCCATGAAAGGGTAAACGATTCCATATATAAAGGATTAGCTCTAACAATAATCTCTTCAACCTCAACTCGACAAAACCTTATCCCTCTAACAAGGTTCCTATGCCGCTTAAGTTATCTCCGAACCCCAATCCCCAAAACCAACATCCTAACAGACATTATCAACGAAACCTTCGAAACCAATTTCATCAAAACAACACAGAAACTAATCCAAATCTTCAACAAAACTAACAACTGCACAGCGACTCTCCAAAGAGTCTTCATCATCAAGTAAACATCAATCCTTAACCCCCTCCCAGACCTCTTAATCAACCACCCCAATCCCATCTTTCTTAGATCTTCTTTAAAACTCCAAACATCCCACCATCCTCCACCATCGAACCCCATTTACTCCATCCTCATAACCACATCCATCAAACATCTCAGATATATCTCTTCAATATATATTAAATCCTAATCCAAGTTCAACATCCCAACCAAACACCATCCCAACACCTCTTTCCAACCCGTAAACATGCAAGCTCCGCTTGCCTCCTGTTCAAGCCCAAACACCCATCATGACTGGATCATTCATCCTCAACCCCCATCCATGTTGTTCACCCCATCCCCTATCCATATCTCCTTTTAACACAACCTAAACCCTCATACCTCCTAGAAATATAACACCAAACGATGACCATAAACCAACCTACCCAATACCTCATCTATTAAATCAATACTTGTTTTTAAAAAACATATATTCTCCAAGAATATAAAACCTGATTAATAACAACAACAAAATTTTAACAAAACCATTCCAACTTCAACAAAATCCAACACGATCAACATAATCCAACCTATCTAAACAACACAATAACTATGAAACAACCTCTGAACAGATTATTATGTTATCTACCTACCATCGGAACCTAACAACAAGATAACGAACAATCCAACAAATATTAATCCCATCTCCAACACCCTACATGTTAACATCTATCTCATCAAAACCTGATACCAAACCTCCATCAATTACCTCCGATCAACCCCACTCCCAACAAAGTGATACCTATTATCATAAAATTACAACAAACACGAAACAATTAACCCAATCCATCCCCCTACCCCAACATCTAACATCCATATTTGGTTCCCATCCAACAAATCATAACAACTTATCAAAATCCCATTACCATCGATGTTACAAATTACTTCCCAAAACATATCCCACCTATCTTTATCACGATAACCCAACAACTACAACGTAAAAATGGTAACACAAAGCAACTTCTCCAGAGATCTTAAAACATTAATCCTCAAACATCTAGACTCCGGCAGTCTCGAACTCTTAAGCTTAATAAGTTCAATAAAAACCACCCTAACATCTGGAATAGAAAAGCTAAACCAACTAACATACTCAAAATTCGGAAACAACATCCTCACTAAAAAGTTAAACCTAATCCTAGCCCTCATCTGAGGCCTCTGTTGTACAACGTTAACCTGATATTGGTTGTTTTATCCCTAACAGCTTGTTTATACTTTAAAAACCATAGAAGTCAATAGATCGACAACCATCTATTGGTGTTCAACATCGACCACCATTCGGCCCATCTCCAACCTCTCTCCTAACAACCCATCCCTAACGTGTTTACCTCCAAACCCCATCAACTCATCCCCATATTCTTACAAGCCATTATATCCTCCATCCAGATTTTATACCCCATCAACATTCAACATCCCCAATTCATACCTACTTAACATCAACATGAATAAACCTAAAACAACAAACAATTATAACCTTACAACTCCCCGATGCTAATCTCCTAAGCATCCAACAACCACTCATACCATTTATCCCAACATTTACCTAAGTAATTACCTATCAACAAAATAAAACAAATATGAACAATACCAACAAACGAACAAACAAACAAACAACGGTCAACCACCAAAGCATATCGATTCTGAAATATTTAATAGGTATAAACCTCAAACAATTCATAATTGATGGAGTAAACTACCAAATCAACGAATGTTATGCTGTTATCGGCCAATGAATTATAAAAGCTCAAGTACTATCTGGCCAACGCCCACATGCAACAACCCTATGCCTCTCAGAATTAGGCAGAGAACACCCTTCAGAGATAATACTTAACCATTCACCATGCCTCGAATTCAACGAAACCCCACCATGTTGTTATTCTCTATTAAATTCCTGTTCAAACATCCTTATAATCGGTCACAACCATCCAAACCTCGAAACTGTTAAGTTCCTCAGAACATTTGTCAGTGTCGGTTGAATGAAACCGAAGCCAATACTACTAATACCCTACAACAACAACTTCCAACATTCAGTTAAACCCATAGGACCGAACTCCAAACAAAAGGTCATAACATGAACACCGAAATCCACATCACAAAACCCTACAACAATCAAGGACCTAAACGTTGTTAAAACCGATACAACAAAGTTAACAATTGGATTTAATAAACCCATACTAACGACCTCAGATCCAAACACCAAAACAACCGCAAACAACCCAACCCCACCCGAACAACACATAACCAAACACCTAATCAAAAGACTACATTTATCTCTATCAAACGAAATAATAGTGAGCAAAACAAACCTTATACTCCTACCAGATAAAAACCAATACCTCTTCGAAATCAATCTCATTCAACCTATCCCACCCAACACCCTCAACATCCTCATGTATTTACTAAACAAAACAACCTCAAACTTAATTCTTAATAGAGACTACTACATCAACAAATATCTAAGTTCAATGAACAAAACGATCTACTTAACCTGTGATCCAAAATACCACAACCTCTGATCAAAACAACACAACATCCAACCAATAAAACTATTAAAACAACCCAAATCCAACCCAACTCCACAACATAAATCTCTTAAACCATCCTAGCCAACATATTAACACATCCCTATTCCTTCATCCCCATTAATCTCTAACCACAATACATCCATCTAAACACATATATTCATGAATAAACAATTACCCCACCCAAACATCCATATCCTACCCACACCCACATCTCCCTGTTATCCAAACTTAACACCTAACTTCTAATCACAACATATAATCAACCCAATTCATCCTCCAACCCCAACAAACACCCCTCTATCCAATCATAATACACATCCCCACCAATCTTACATCTTCTAACTCCATTCCCCTTCAACCTGCTCATTCTGAAACACACATCTATCCGCATACCTGATAACTATATTTATTGAACTAAACCATAAGGCTTAAACCCTACCCACCAACATCACCCCACACATAAACCAAAAAAATGATCCGAACAAACCAAAACTACAACCACATAACAACTTCAACGATTTATGCCACCGTTAGTGACTTACCTTGTGCAATTGCAATAATAAGACTATCCGGACCTTTGGTACTGAAAACGTTGAACGAATGTATCGATGAATTACTAGAACCAGACAGCTGAAGAACATCTACCCTAACCGATATCACAAGTCCAATTAACAAATGTACAACAAGATGACAACCATCCCCGAACTCTCCAACTGGAGAAGACTACGCCGAACTACACGTATTTGGTTTAAGAACAGTGGTAAATGTACTAACAAACAAGTTCAAAGGTTTAGGATTAAAACAAGCAAACAGAGGAGAATTCACTAAACGAGGATTGAAAAACAACAAGATATCATCAAAAGAAGTCATCGAAATCGCCAGTCACTATGGTCTCAAGATCAAATCATCTGCAATTAATAACATCAAAACAGCATTCAAAACAACAATCACAAAACTGGAATTAACTAACTATCAAAACATTTCAGTAAAAATAAATCAATTAACTACCCGTTTAACGAACTTAATAAAAACAAGTATCAAACTAAACAACATATGTCTAGTAGGTAACACAAACGTTGGTAAATCATCTCTGTTTAATGCTATTTCCAAAAGAACCAGAGCAATTGTTGATAACGTTAAAGGTACTACCCGCGATGTATTAAAAACCAGTTTCAGAGACTTCAACCTCTGAGATACACCAGGATTTAATCAAAGAAACATAAACTCAAAATTCATAACAAATGCTTGAACCTATATCGATAATGCTGGAGTAATAGCTATGGTAAACAACAACCAACCTCCAAAACCATTTTTAAGACTTAAACACAAAGCAGCAATAATCTTAATAGAATCAAAGTCAGATCTAATTCATAAATTACCAAAACAAAACGATGTAATCTGAACTTCGGCATATACAATGGAAGGAATACCACAAACGATCAACCTATTCAAGCAACTAACAAGAAAATCCATTATAACACCATCCCAAATAACAGCTCTAACCTTACTAAAGAAATGTAACCTGATCAAAAATATAGACACTAAATTCGATATGCTTAAACTAACCAATAAAATATTAAACAACGACAATGACGAAACAACAACCGCCCACACCTTAACTAACTACCTGTGCTATGGAAAATAAAGTAAAAATGTACAACGTGGTAGTTATTGGATGTGGACATGCCGGAATTGAAGCAGCAAACGCATCAAGTAAACTTGTTAAAACTGCAATAGTCGTAGCCAATCAACAAGATGTTGGTAAACTCTCATGTAATCCATCAATCGGTGGCCTAACAAAATCTCAATTAATCTGTGAACTAACATGTGTTGGAGGTATTATGGGCCAATTAGCTGATAAAAGTGCAACCCACATCGATACTCTTAACAAATCAAGAGGCAGAGCAGTTAGAGCTCTTAGAATCCAAGTTGACAGAGAAATGTACAGAACCTTATCTCTCGAAATATTAAACACCTTAACTGTTATTTACGATGAGGTTATCGATATAATACATCTTAACAACAAAATTTTATTGAAATTAGCATCCGGATCTGAACTATACACCAAAGCAGTTGTAGTAGCAACAGGACCATTTGGCCGAGCAACATGTCACATTGGTGAATGTGTTATACCTGGTGGAAAGCCACTTACCCAACGTCAAAACTGCATGTTAAACCTATTCAATAAATATGGTATCAGATTCAAACGTTTCAAAACAAGTACTCCACCACGACTAATAAAAACCTCTATAAACTGAGAACACACTCAACCAATGCCAAGCGAGAAACCATTGTATGGCTTCAGTGGAAAATTAACCTCATTTATAAACCAATTATACTGTTACTCCCTACATACCAACGAAGATACCTACAAAATATTAAAGACCTATGCTGTTTATTCATCCTCACAAAGAGGTATATCACTAGGAGCCGGATCCAAACGTTGTTCTTCAATCGAGAATAGAATAATCCATTCAAATCGTAAATATCAAAGACTCATCATAGAACCAGAAGGATTTGATGATGAAACTGTATACCTAAACGGAGCCTTCACCTCCCTTCCAATTGAAATACAAACAAAAATGTTAAAAACTATACCAGCATTTACCAACGTCCATGTTGCCAAGTTCGGATACAGTGTAGAATACGATGTAATTTGTTCAGGTGAAATAGACGAATCGTTGCAGCTAAGATGTATATCAGGAGTATTTATGGCAGGTCAAATCTGTGGATCAACGGGATACGAAGAAGCAGCAGCCCAAGGTTGACTAGCAGGTGTTAATGCAGCAATGCATTCCAAATCCTTTCCAGTATATAAACTCAATAAATTATACTCATATATTGGACTACTAACATACGACCTTAGCAAAAAAGGATTGAGAACTCCATATCGAGTCTTAAGTGCAAGAACTCCAACCAGAAATCAATTAAGACAACGAAATGCCATCCTCCGAATGTTACCTTTGGCCCTAGCCACAACATCAACAAATGAAAAGAAACAAATATTATGAGCCGATCTTGTCAAACAATTCAAGATTCTGATGGAACCAAACGTTAAACTTAAAATCAATCCGAACAAATTCAACTTAAATCCCGATCACAAACTAATGAAATTAGTACAAATGTTCCGAAGTTACCAAACATACAAACACTAAACCTTTAACAATGGCAAATACCTTAACAAACAACAATACTAACATATCGATACCAAAACAACATCCAAACATGTACTGAAACACCAACAACACAAAATTCAATGCCATAATTGCTTTAAAAGAACCAACAATGCGGGATTACATCACCATTGTCAACGTAGCAATGATACCAGAAGTCACCAGTTGTCAAATATGATTAGCTGCAATAAAACTTATGAAACAAGCCAGATGAGGTCGGTTCCAAACTCCAACAAAAATGTATACAGATACCGGCAAATTACTTTGGTTTAAAGCTTCAACATGTTTAAAACTTGGAAACACCATCACGAGCTTATGCTTTACCGTTAACAACACCCAAAGATCCATAACTAACCACAACTGATATCTATTAACAGCTGAAAACACTCCAACAAAAACATCTACATTTATCGGATTAAAAGGTATTACCTCTACCCGTTGTAACCAAACGTTCCAAACATCGATTAGTCCAGCTTGTAAGAACCGATTAGATATTCAACTAAAGAATACTGTACCCGGACCAAATCAAACATTTTATGCCAGAATCCTAGGCAAAACACAACAACCATGTAACATCGAAAGCATGACCATTAACAAAGGAACATCAATCCTCGGATCTGAATCATTAACAATTAATTACTGATCAACATGTTTCCTAGCTGCCTATCTCGTATCCCAAATATTCAAAGAGAACAAAACCTCCTACGACAACCCCTGAATTGGATTAACAAACACATTATTCTGATCAAAGAAATTAGAAAAACCATCCATCAATACCAGCAATAGCTGCACATCAATCGTACTAACTTGTAACCAATATCCCGAAAGACAACGTAGACTATCGGAAATACAACGAATATGTGAAAACGAATTATTAACTGGAACCCAAACCAGATTACCCTGATCAATCAAACCCCATTAGTCCCCAATAATCCCAACACCCACATCAATATCCATACCAATCCATCACCTGTATCTAACTCCCGCTATACCCATCTCCCTTCAACATAAACTAACCAAACCACTCTTAATCCTCATACCCAACCTCCAACATCCAAACTCCAACCCCCATCAACATCAATTCGATCAAACGAACCACCACATAAATCAAAATTAATACTCATTATTTAACATCCAAATTATTATATCGGCTTCTATTCCCAATTAATATTCTCAATCCCTATCTAAACACAACAACCAACATCTATACAATTTAAAACACTAAAACACATACTAAAACCTTAAATCCTATATATCGACCGTCAACATAAATATAAAGACTTATACTAATCTCTAACACCACCAACACCAATAACATCTAATTGTTTCTACAATCCAAACAAACCAAATCATCAATAAAATCATCAACAAAATCAACCTACTTAAATCCAACAACAACTATACCAACAACTATAAATCTTAAATTATTGAAATCAATCCATGTCAGTGAACTACCAACAAAAGATAGGAATAAAACAACAAAAACACTAACACTTTCAGGTGGCAAAGATTCATCAACTGAACTATTAAAATCAAGATCAAAATGACAATCCGGATTTAACATCAAAATCAACCATAATACTAGATATGAAATTAACTCAGAACACCACCTAACTCTAAAACATAAATGACTCAAAACCATATTAGCCAACATTACTAAGTCCAATTCCCAATCAAAACTCAGCAACCAGAGACGGTTATTACTAATCTGAACAATCAAAAAACTAGGTTCCTTAACAACAAAAAGTGCTCATACCTGTTGTGATAATATTGATTTAACCGGAGAAAGATTACAACAAAATTTAGTGAGTTATACAATGGCTATTTCAAATAACAGAAGATTTTCATTGTTCAAACTAATTAAAACCAACATAATTACATGAATAAATTTAGAACACAGATGTTATATATGCCACAACGATCTAACGAACAGAAATGCCTGATATGCTAAGCCAAATTGACGACAAATTCAAAAGAAAATCTCAATCTACCCATCATTACTATGTTTAGATAATTCAAACCGCAACATCCAAAATACCTAAACATTTCATCGACTTCTACACACATGTTTCGCTTCCAAATCGACGGAAATTATAACAACACAACTAAAGAACTATCCAACATCTACAAAGGAATCTACTTCGATCCAATCGTTGGCTTCTGAAACAACAACATCCTGATATCTAAATTAAAATTAATCGTTCTTAACTTATTTCCAATCATCAAAAACCAAGAAAGTATAGATCTCCAAGATATATATGTCGATATAGAATCAAGTTATTATAGAATAAATGCCAATATTGTATATAAAACATACTCGGAATTCAAAGATTTCTACTTCATAAACCAATACTATAAATTCCAATCATTCATAGTAAAAACACCAAAACTATCGAAGTCTGGAACCATAATTCTAAACGGAATCGAAAGAGTTATAACATCACAATTAATAAAACAAACAAAAGTTAAAATACAAAATACCAATAAAACAACCAAGCTAGAACTGAATGTTGAAAACGAATTACCACTTGAAATTAACTTTACTGAGTTAAACTGTAACTTCCACCATAACGATAACACAGTAGATTATTTATCAAAATTAATACACTTAGGGTTAAAACCTATTCACCTATACAAATCGTTATCAAAATTCAATTTAATCTCAATCTTTAAACGAAAATGATGTAAATTAACTTACAACAACAAAAACCAACAACTCTTTAAACATTCGAAACGAAGAAAATTAAGAACAACCAAGCAATTCCAAGTCCTAAACTTAAACAACGGCATCAATAACTATTATATACCTGAAAACCACAACAACAATGTATCAAAAATCAAACAATACCCATTCTCTACCACCTTTGAAAAACAAACCCCCACTCACCCCATCGTTTTATCCTCTCACAGCTTGTTGTCATGAACCATGTCTTTATCCAATTCCGATATTAAAGATTATTCCGAAATAACTCCAAAATTAATAAACAACATAGACCTAGATTTCATCGGAAGAACAATAATAGACAGTATTACTAATATAACATCTAATTACGACAAACTAACAAAACAAGACATGATAATCATCTGAAATAATATCTTAAATCCAAAGTGAAACCACTACTCAGATACAAACCTCCAATATTTAGTTAAAGGAATAGGAGATAAAATAATTGAAACCATAACATCATCATTAATTAATTCATTGAACCCCATACCAATCATTGACATATTGAAAAATCTATTAACATCTAATGAATTACCAAGATCATCTATTCTAAGAACAACCATAGAAAGATTATTTACATCATCAGAATTTTGTCAACCTGTTGATCAAACCAATAGTTTAGCAACTCTATCACAAAAGTACCGATTAAACCATAATGTTATAGATAACAAAACTGCCATTGAAAGATCCACAAGAGATGTTCATCGATGACATATTGATAAAATTTGTCCAATTGATTCACCTGAAGGTGAAAACATCGGCTTAGCTTTATCTTTAGCTACAAATTCAAGTGTTGATATTAATGGACTTATTATTACTCCCTACTATGTAACAAAAAACAACCTAATATCGAATAAAGTAATCTATCTTAACCACTATGAAAAAATAACACATAATATATCTACCAACAAACAAATACTAAACAACAAACCATCATGATTACTAAATAATTTAAATCCTTATAAATCAACAAACATCCGTCTCAAACCAATATCAAACAATCAGTTCTTTTCACAAGCAGTCAACTTAATACCCTTTTTAAACCACAACGACCCAACAAGAGCATTAATGGCAGCAAACATGTTAAAACAAGCGGTCCCATTACCGTTTCCCAAACCTCCATTGATTGGTACTGGTGAAGAAGAAAATATTATCCGATGTTCAAATCACAACATAGTAGCAAAATCCGATTGTGTTGTGGTTAGTGCTGATTCAATAAGAGTTATAGTCTATGACTTTAATAAAAAAACATATATTACCTACCCATTAACCCCTTCTAAACAAACCAACCAAGGATCTTGTTTCAGACACCGTTGTGTTGTCACACCGTTGCAACACGTTAAATCTGGAACCTGTTTAGCAGAATGTCAATCAAGTTCTCATGGTGAACTCAGTTTAGGAACAAATCTCCTCGTTGCATTTGCATGTTGGAACGGATTTAACTACGAAGATTCAATCCTACTTTCAGAACATGTTGTATCAAGAAATATCTTCAACTCTATACATATTATCGAACTCGAAACAAACGTTCATGAAACCCCAAATGGAAAAGAAATCTTAACCAATAAATTAAAACGACCACAAAAACATCTATTAAATTTATCACATAACGGCATTATTAACAAAGGAAGTATTGTATTCCCAAACGATGTTCTTGTTGGTAAATTAACACCATCGGATAACACAACATCAGATAATCCCACCCCAACCTCACCGAAAACAAATAAACTTAAATATATTGATACATCTCTTAAAGTTACTGAAATACCAGATTCCGCATGTGTTATAGACGTAATTGATTCATTTGATATTAAACCACCAATCAACAAATACATCGAAGAGATTAGATTAATACAAAAAACTTACATCCGAAGACTTCTGGCTATAAGTTCTAACCTAAACACAACAATAAATGCTTTGAACTCTGACAACAAACCCATCACTTCCGATATAAACATCAAAAACAATTTAAACACAATAACCAAGGCTTACAACGTTGCATTTAACAGACTACTTAAAAAACACATAAATGACACCAACCGTTGCATAACATGTTCAACAAGATCAGAATCTTCAGTTATACGTCATATTAAGATAAAATTATTAATCCGAAGACAAATTCAAGTAGGTGATAAGGTATGTGGACGACATGGCAACAAAGGTGTGATATCGAGAATAGTTCAAAAACAAGATATGCCATACATGGCTGATGGAACACCGATTGACATAATAATTAACCCATTAAGCATGCCATCTAGAATGAACTTAGGTCAAATATTAGAAACCGAACTAGGTCTGATAAGCTTTAAACTCGGAACTGAATTTAAAAACCTAACAAACTTATACAACCTTGATGTAAATAAGACTGAAATTATCAACTTAATCCATCAAAATCTCATTGAAATGTATCCGTACACAAACATTAACTCCAACGACCACAGTACAATACTACGTTTGGCAAACGAAATGTCAGATGGTATAAGATTTACTTGTCCGTCCTTCTCAAACACAAATAATGATCAAATAAACGAACTATACAAACGTGCAAACATTAACAACCCATCTCCGAAGCTTCAATTATACAACGGGTTAACAGGATTGCCGTTCGATCAAAAGACTCTAGTCGGAATTATCTATATCCTAAAATTGGATCACATGATAGATGACAAAATCCATGCCAGATCAACAGGTCCTTACACAATTGTTACTCAACAACCACTAAAGGGAAAAGCCAACAAAGGTGGACAAAGGCTGGGTGAGATGGAAGTATGAGCACTACAAAGCTATGGTGTTGCTAATATAATAAAAGAAGCATTTACTATTAAAAGTGACGACATAAAAGCAAGAAAATCACTACATCACAAAATTCTAAGTAATAAAGCTGGTAACTTAAAGTTAAAAACAACATGACCCGAAAGCTTATTAGTTCTAATAAAAGAACTGTTTTCGATTTGTATTAAACTTGAATTTAACTCCTAATTAAACATAACATGATAGATGGTTTTGTTAGTCCCTTATCAAGCAGTGAACAAGTAAACAGTTTTAAAATCAGCTTAATATCACCAGAAACAATACTATCATGATCTTATGGTGAAGTTTCAAAACCAAATCTTTTCGATATAAAAACGAATAAACCATTGATTGATGGATTATTATGTCCAAAAATATTCGGTTCTAATGAAAAAGAAAACCACCAACGTTCGACCTCCTTTTTAGATACTAATAAGGAACACAAGGTTTGTAACAACCAATTTGATCCAAATAAACATCTATCACGATCCAGATTTGGTCATATCTCTTTATTCCATCCAGTAGTTCATACTTGATATCACAAAACAACCACTCTATTAATAAAATCATTGACCGAACTCCCAACCTCCGTTATCAAAGGAATAATTAACTGTGAACTGCATATTGTAAACACAAATAAAATCGAAGGTATTACCAAAGGTCAAATTATAAACACCAAACAATTAGAAGAAATCTGAAACAGAATAAACTGAAGTGAAATTTGTCTAGGCGGTAATGCTATCCGTTATCTGATATCAAAATCAAACCTAAACCAACTAAGAGATAAATACACTAAAGCTATTAAAAATCCAAACCTCAATTCAAAACAGGCCAATGATAACCTCAAGATTATAAACTGACTAAACACCAATAGAATTAACCCAAAATGAATTATACTCGACATTTTACCCGTTCTACCATTAAGCTTAAGACCAATTATTACCATCGATGATAACACGGTTGCAAGTTCCGACCTAAATGACCTTTATAAACAAGTTCTGATAGCTAATAATTCAATGGAACATCTTATTAATAACACCAAATTAGGTATAAAAACCAACCATCTAAGTTATCTAGATGAAGTTAAACATCTCCAAACAACAGTAGATGCATTAATAGATGGATCAGGCCAACAATGAAGTAAACACAACTACAACAACACAGCGTTGAAGTCTTTCACCGATATCCTTAAAGGTAAGACTGGTAGATTCAGAAAGACCATCCTAGGTAAAAGGGTAGATTATTCAGGTAGGAGTGTAATAGTACCAGGTCCCGAACTAAAGATCAATGAATTCGGATTACCAATAGCCATTGCACTCGAATTATTCAAACCGTTCATTTGTTCAAAGTTAATGTTAAATTTCAAGTTAAAATCAATAAGAGAAGCGGAATCTATGATAAAAGAAGATAAAGTGACAACAAATCTATTACATGAAGTTATAAATTTCTATCCAATGATATTAAACCGAGCACCAACGTTGCATAAACTCAGCATCCAAGCATTCTATGCAAAACTAACGAATATAAAAGCCATTAGAATTCATCCATTGGTATGTTCTGGTTTCAACGCTGACTTCGATGGTGATCAAATGGCAATCCATGTTCCTTTAACCATTTCAGCAATAACAGAAACAACAGCTCTGATGATTTCAACTCAAAACATATTCCATCCATCAAACGGTGAAGCAACATTGATCCCAACCCAAGAAATTGTAATGGGATTGTACTACATGTCCTTAGTATCCAACAAAAGTACACCATTAGTATTAACATCATATTCCGAAGTACATAAAGTTCTATTATCAAGGAATACAAGTTTACATGATAAAATAAAGTTTACCGTTAACATTAACAACAAAATCAAACACATAACAACGACCATGGGTAGACTTCTAATAACTGAAATAATACCAAAAGAACTAGATTTTATATACACTACTGGTATGCCAGAACTAACTAAGACCAAAATAAGTGACTTAATCGAAGCTGCATTTAAAACATGTAACAAACATGATGCACTTAAATTATGTGAAACTTTGATGAAGATGGGATTCAAATATTCCAGTTTATCAGGTATTTCATTATCAAGTCATGACCTAACACTAAAATCCAAATCTGAAATAATTAAGAAATATAAAAAACATCCCAATCTTGTTATTACTAATACCTCTAAAACATCTACTTCCGAATACAAATCAAAAGTCTATAAAATATCGAACAACATCCTTACCACGTTGAGCTCCAACGTTGAAACATACTTAAACGATATTAACAACCGCTTTAATCCCATGCAAATAATGGTTAATTCCGGAGCTCGTGGAACCCTATCACAGACAAAACAATTAATGGGAGCAAGAGGTTATACAACAGATCCTGATGGAAATCAATCCAAGATCCCAATATTATCATCCTATAATGATGGTTTATCCCTAAACGATTTCTTATCACTAACATTTGAAGCCAGAAAAGGATTAGTTGATACAGTATTAAACACATCAAGTTCAGGTTATCTAACTAGAAAACTAGTTGAATCAACTAGAGATTATATTATTAACACATATGACTGTAAAACAAACAAAGGTATATTAGTTAACTCCCAATTGGATCATAACATAATTAAACAAAGTTTGATAGGCCGAACATCGTTAAATACTATTAAAATAGGAAACAAAACTATAATCGAAAAGAATGAATTAATTACAGATAACAATATACAACACATACTGTTTGCTTGTAATAATGGAATTTATATTAGATCACCAATAACATGTACATCAAAAACAGGAATATGTGTATTGTGTTACGGTCTTGATCTAAATTATAAACAAATCTCCAATATCGGAACCACCGTTGGTATTTTAGCAGCTCAATCAATTAGTGAACCCGGAACCCAATTAACATTAAGAACATTTCACGGACAAAACACCCTAACAGATCGAAATGAAACAACCTCAACAAACGAAATACCAGGAATAGCTCCCTGCTCTGGTCAAGTTAACATATCTAACTTAGCATGTGTTTATACTTCATTCGGTGACGTAATTTCAACTACCCACAACTGTTCAATAGCTATTTATCAAAACACAAGGAAGGTATGATCAACAAAAATACCAAGAGGTTACATCATCTTGATCCGAAATGGTGAACATATTGATAAAGATAAACTAATATATTTAAAACATCCATATCCGGTATCCTATTTATCATTGGCCGTTGGTTTATTAACAGTTAAAGATGCCATTTATTATATTAACACCAAAAAACCAATTGATATTATTACTAACACTCCAACCGATAATCTCCATTTCAACACTTCAAAAATTCAACCAATAATATGTTTAGTAGTTAAAAATATTAAGCTTAAATGAACCTGTAAAACCAACATTGAATTAGCATTAAAAACAGGTCAAACTATAAACATATTTGACATTATAACCAAATCCAACGTCCACAACGAAATAAGCATACCTTATGACAATGAAGAAAAATTAGATAAACTGAACAAACTATTTGATAGTAATCTCAGTTCTGATACTTCATTGATAATACCAACAACAGGTATTTTAAAACTCGGACATAAAACCAACAATACTATAACATATATATTAGAACCTAACGACTGTTGTAACCACCCACAAATATATGAAGTTATTAATTATCAAGGATTACCAACATTTGCCAATAGAACTGGTAGAAATATATATCGTGGACAGATACTCATATCCGGTGAAATCGATCTTAACCAATTCATTATTAACTTCGGATTTGATCGATTAATAGAATATTTTATCAACAAAATTCAAACCATATATACCACCCAAGGTATTAATATTAACAACAAACACATAGAGGTTGTACTAGCAAAAATGACCGAAACAGCAGTGGTTATCAAGACCGGTCTAACACCAGATGAGAACAACAAAGTGTTATGAAAAAAATTGGAACTATCGAACCACATAAATGGAAATACTACAAAAGAACAAACAACATACGAACGATGTATTACAGGAACAACAAAACTTTGTGAAAACAGACTCCCATTACTATCATCTATAGCCTTTCAAGGATCAGCTAAAAAGATAGCACTAGCCGCTATCCAAAACATAACCAAACCAATATCAAGTATAAGCGACTGTATATTACTAGGTAAAACAGCTAACATCGGACCACATTACTCATCTGTTTAAAGTTTAATCTGTAATCTCAATATCAAAATCTTTTACTCCATCATCATATCATCCTAAACCTATCTCCAATCTATTAATTACAACAAACCAACATAATCTTTCCCAATCTAAACTAATAACAACGAATAATCTGTTTCAAAATACCAACTCAATTTATTAACCATAGCCAATCATTTCATCAAACAACTACGAACCTATACTAAACAATAATTTACATACTAGCAACAAAATAACGACCAAAATCATAACCATCATTATTAAATATTTCTACAACATCGTTTAACCCAAATCCAAACAAAATTTCAAACATCCAACCTTATATTAATTAAAAATCACAGGATTGTTCCAGCCTAAAGTTTATGTTTATCCCTAACTATTAAACACTAAAACCAACACGAATCAACATATTTTACAACAAAATATTAGACAATATTTATACCTCTGACAGATTACTAAACCAAAACCAAACTTCATTTACCAAGAACACAGCTACATTTACCAATGTTATATTTCCCATCCACATTAGTTCAAATAAACACCAAATATTAACAGAATTAAAACTTAAACCTAACCATCAATCAACGATGAAAGTAATAATCAAACGAGTAATCACGTTTAACTCACAACAAAGTTTTCCGATTACTTAGTATCCAACCAACTATTATTAACAATAACATCTTCTTACCAATAGCAACAAATTAACTCCAACAATCCGATCTATACATCTCCATTCTGTTCATCTAACTTCATTACTAATGTATTCCATCCATTTAAAAATATTTTAACACCAACCACCAAACAAATAATGGTTCCTATACAAAATCAAAACAACATTAACCCAAACCCATCACCACTTATCATCAACACATCTACATCTAATCAAATATCATTATAACTACTACCAACGATTAGATTAATACCAAATCCCCATTAAACTGAATGACAAACATAATAAATCTATAACTAACAACGTTTACAACCCACCATAAAACCAACCACAACAACACATTGACCATGTGAACCGTTTATTAACACAACCTCATCGGATCAGAATGTTGTTACATCTTATTCCAAATTATATATAAACCTATTACTTCAAGTACATTTTCTCTTACAAACACCCATCTGAAACAAAAACATCCAAACCATCTACCTTAATGGTAATAATCCCAATCTCTAAACAATTCCAACCTCCAAACCATTTAATCAAACAACATTGACTACCGAATACTACTTCTCTCAATTGATTAAAACTTACAACAATCGAATACCTATTAATTTTAGAAAAACCAACAACATCGTTGTTAACTAAAATCAGCATTTATACAATTAAATAAACATCATACCAAGAAATAATTCCAGATCAATGATATATATTTAAAACCAAAGCCATTACCAACCCAGAATAATCTAATCATGATAAATAAGTTACCAATTTCTCAAAGTATATTGTTTAACTACTCTATGTTATTGCTAACCAAATCAATAATAAGATATTTATCTAATCCAACCATCATAAGATCTAATTAATAACCATTATAAAGTATTACAACAAAAAATCAGATATAAAATAGGTAATTACTAATAATAATTCTTAAAATTAAATCCTCCCTATAACATCGAAATAACTAATAAATTAACTAACCCATTTAGACCAAAATTCCACTACAACATTTATCAATGTTTATAATTCATAAATCTTATTATGTCTTCTAATACAAATAAACTTGTGTTAATCCAAACATAACTAAACTTTATTAAACCAAATCATACAATACGGTTGTCTTAAATAACAAGTAATAACTCCAACATTTTGTTAAAGGAACTAAAAAATCATAATTATATCAAAAGAGGAATATCCTTATGTGTCTGTGGTGGTGGTAAAGCAAAAACAAGTACATGCATCGGAATTATAACTCGAATCCAATCTTATGGTTTAGCATTAGCAATTATCTGATGAGCTAAATTCAAATGATATTCAAATGAAAGAAAACTTGGAATCATGCCAACAAACAATGGTCTATTAAAACTAAACATCTGACCGATTAATAAAAGTTGGTGTTTAATTAACCGAACAATTGGCAATCCGGTTTGCTCATGAGTATTCTTCGACGAACTTGCCATTCTGTTAAGCTCACCAACATTACTAAAAATTATTTACCGACTAAGACCACCAAATCAAAATGTTATCAGCACAAGTCGAAAACAAATCGCCTCCATTAGTACGATAAACACCATATGTAAAAAACACCACATCGATCTTGGCATCTATGCCCAACCAGGATTAGAATATTAATAATTACATATAACCAATCTTCCCAAATCAAACCTATCATCTATTAAATAACCTAAAGATCAAACCAACGAAGTAATTGAATATTACATCAAAATTTAATTCAAATTATATCTCAAAAATACCAACAAAATCACACTTCAATCATCCTAACAACCTATTGATTACCACTACCACCTCAATAACACATCATCTTACATCCCATTCACACATTCCTATTCCTATCATCTGATTACCACACCCATCAACATACCATTATTCAACCCCTTTTAATCAAGTATTTATAGATCCTAAATATTCAACCTAATCTTCAAGTTATCGTAGACAACCATATTCTTAACTATCAACCTAATTAATATTTACAAACAATACATGTTTGATCCATTTAAACCCAACACAACGAATAAATCACCAACAACTAACAACCTGATACTACCTTTTGATGGAATTTATATTCAATAATAACCCAAATATATTATTTACAACATATAGACATATAAAAGAAACAACAACAACATACTAAATATCCAACCCACATACATCAAAATTCACACAAATAACCAACACCTATCTGCTTCAACTCTTTTGTTTCTAAACCAAACATCCCATCTGAATAATATTCCCACCACATAATAACCGATATATACCTCTACATTTTGTTTCTGTTTTAACTAGTTCAACGTTTAGTACCTTTTTCTTAACAAACGGAATTAAATAAACATCAAGTAAACCTTCAAACGATTATCAATCACAATATCACTTAAAATAATAGTAAGATATTATAACAAATCCACGATAAACCCATACATGACAGAATAGTACATCATGTTTAAGGTCTGAAGTAATTTTAAATCCCTGAACTATTTAATGAATTATTAACCGATTCTAACAACACTACAACATCCACCATAGATCTATTCCCCTTTCGATATCAAAATTATCTAATTACAAACACTTATATCATCCTCTTAAAATTAAACGGTATTAACTAAATCCCTTCAAACAACTATTTCTCACTACTCATATGAACACAATAAATCAATCAATTCTATGGATATAATTGTATTATAAAATCTACAGATCTATTCATGATAAACAACAACAAAATTTATACTAATATATTTAACAACAAAATCCAAGATTTTAATCGATATAAATCACTAACAATTACACTAATTTGTAAATAATCCAACACCTCTTAGTTCTTAAATGTAATTAATTCTAACCATGATTTATCCAAAACACTTAAGATAAACATCTACCAAATTCAACTCTATGTTGTATCACCTAGTGGTTTTAACCTATATTTCAAACATTCCCATTATGTTTAATACTTATCAGGTTGTATACACTTAAAACTTAGATATTATCGTTGTAGCAACAAGAATATACATTTATTTTCACTTCAAACATAAAATTCAAACCAATAGACCATGGAGGTTGTTTCCGTTGTTATAATAAAAGTGTTACAGTTTTCCGATCAGTGTTAAATTCCGTTGATCCAACTCTCCGTAAATGATTTAAATCAATTATTATTACTATTAGTATTCAAACATGCATATCAAACAAATCATCCATCTATTAAATTACATCAATAACAATATCTAAATAAAACATCGAAACCTGTCTTAATTCTCCTAATGAAACAAACCAATATAACAACCCTTGAATAAAACAACAAATAAACCTTAAAACATAAAACAAACTATCCAAGATTAAACCATTCTTCTAATAATAAGTATTTGATTTAGTAATTAAACAAACCAAAATTAGTAAACAAACGAAAATGTGTATTGTCATACGAGATTAATAAGCCTTTAATTTCTATTTAATCTTGGTCGTTGTTCTTCCTTAAACAGATGTTATAATCACAAAATTTTATTAGATTTATATTATCAACATCAAACATATAGGTGTTTGAAGAAGTAATGGCATACAATTTACACGAATTTAATGGTCCTAACATATATACTTTCAAGAAAATTAGTAGTGTTATACAGAATAATAAATTTCTAATGAATCCCAATTCTTGTTTAATTCACAACTTATTAACAATTAACCAAATATTACCATACCAAACACAAACGACCACACTAACAACAAGCTAACAAATTTGAATCTAGAACTTAAACATTATAAGAATCTTAAAACAATTGATAAACACATTAATAAGATTATTACCTTGAATGACATGATACTTAATTCAAAACTCTATGATGTGTACCGATCTCTCTCTATATATATATTCTATCGAAATAATCTCTAAGTAAACGAATTATTTAATAACTTTGTTCTCAATGTAAACAAGTTTTTAATCCTAAGATGAATAAATATTATAAGTTATCACTTCGTTTCCCTATCCAAGGACCAATTCTCATAAATAACAGAATTGAAATTAAACCCCACTCACATTTTGTCTAAATGTTAAACAGAATTATATATATTTCTCCAATATTCAAACGGACTAACAACACAGACATAAAAACCACAACATTCATGATGAATTAACGATTACTAATGATTTCGTTGTTAAATGTAACATTTGGAAAACATATGAGTTGTTGTTTGTTGTAAACCCTACTTTCATGTTATTTCCAACGTTAATTAAAATGTAATAGCATAGTATTTAATGACATATAACTTTATCTGTAGTAATTATTAAACTGAGGATATTTAACATCTCACCAATCCAGATGATATCGAGTTTATAAGAACTCAATAAATTGCAATAATAGTATCAACCATACATCTTATTACGTAAATGTCAACGATAAATCAAATTTCTGATGTCATTATTAGCAGTTTTGTATGTGATTTTCAATAGTATACAAGGTTTTAAACATATACCACATAGTTAATGACCATTAGTGTTAGAAATTATAAATCTTATATCAAACACATGTTTAACCCATTTATCAAACCAAAAGATTTTATATACATCTATTTATAAGAAAACTAAATCATCTGTTCATATTTATCTCCTTGAGTAGTCAATGGAATTAATAAAGCAAACGTGACACATGACCAAAGTTTATCCGAAAACATAACCTGTCATAGAATAAAAACATAAATAACGAATTAAAATTAACACATATTAATAAAAGATTACAAAAACCCGTCCATAACAAACTTCGATATTAATCCCAACGAAATAATGTAATTATTTAAAGATTTTACAAATAAATCACCACTTCATCATAAATAACTACCTTTAATAACAATTAAATTAACCCTACCAAATGACATCCATGTTTTGGTATTTAACATCCTACCCCGTTCCAACAATCTGTTCCATAATTCTCATTAAAACTTTATTTAATCCATAACAAGCCAGTTGTTAATGTTCTTAAGCAAACAAGTTAACCTTAAATCTTCTGAAATCATTAACATTAGCCGTTAGATATAAATCCCATGAATACTTTTATCCAACAAATTAAACATTCGATACAACATTTCAAACACCAACTTCCATCGTTTAATTCAATTTATTCCATACCAGATATATGGATTCAAACATACGACAAATATCTCTCGTATAATTCTATAAAATTATAAATATAACATGAAAACAAAACTATCACGTTTTAGTTAATTCTAAACATTTTCCACCAAACAATAAACATCTTCTAATAAATCCCAAATCTTATAATAATAATAAACACTTTTATTAAAATAACAACAACAAAATAACACATTTCTCCTATTATGTTCTATTAAAACGGACAACGTTGTTCTATTATCTATATATTAACACATCTTTAACCGAAACAACTAAATACCTCAACGATAATAAATGATATTTGTTAATAAAATCTACAATGTGTTAAATCGTCCAAAACAACCCATAACCTGCCCAAACTTAAGATTTATGTCCAATCATCCACATTATTTCCATTTATTCCCTTTAGCTACTAACTAACTATATATTTCATAAAACCAAGATCTATACATGTAAATTAACTCAAATCCCTATCTAATCCATCTATTACAAAACACAACCAACATACCTACAAACATCTAATAACAATGAGTATACCTGTTGTTCCTTGATTTATAACCTCTATCAATCGTACATGAGATTAACAAATTGAACACACTATTAACATTATTACCATGTCTGGTTATCTCTAAAACACATAGGCCAAACGACCAACCTCCCAACATATACTCCCATTACTAATTGCTAATAACACATCCACATCTTCGATCACAGATAACATTATAAACTATAGATGGATCCAACGTAATTTGTATTACATCACGACATATTAATTGTTATTCTCATAAATTAATCATAATACGAATCTAATATCTCCAACATTGTGTTGATAGGTAAAGAATTAATTCAGTTCAAATATAACCATTGTATCCTAAATATTAATCAATATAAACCAAGTAACTTCAAACAAAGAATTCTAAATCTACATCTCAATTAACAACAAACCAACATAATACCCACTACATATCCCATATTATCCAAAACAATTAACACACTCATGAATTCCTAATCCAATCACTCGCTTATCACATACCAAACACCACTTCAAACAAAGTAACAACTAAATTATAAACTTATCTCCTTGACAACAAATTGAATTAACTTACTAAAACTTATATACTATTTCATCATTGGTTTTCCTTGATTTTAACTATAAACACAACATCCATTAGTTAAACAACACCCAACAACATCTTAACCGATGTATTCTTTGTTCCCTTTTTAAAATAAGTCTAAGCTACAACTTAGTTCAAGTCAATAATGCTCTATGGTTATCTAATTATTTCATGTTCATTCATTCATGTTTTGTTCTCCATATTAAGTTATAATCAACCATCTCCTACCCTTTGTAATCAAAGACCCCTCCCTATAATAACCATTACCTCCAATACATCCATACCTGTTTTGTTTCTATACTAATCTTTACCTAATAGAGTAATAATTCTACTTTCTATTAAACACATCTCTTAATTTAACTACCAAATTAACAGCATATTATTATAACCCTATTCCCATAAGAACTAAACATAAACTCCTATCATATTTAATACATTCTAACAACAAAATCAATCATTCTATCCATTAAATACAAATTTAATCTATTAAACCACTCTATCCAATTGTTCTATGTCCAACACCCATATTCCACCTAAATCCATGTTGCCAAGACACCATTAAATCTAAACACTACCAACATAGAATACCAACACATATCCTAATTAATACAACATATAATTATTTACCTATCAATTTACCTAAAATTTATATATTTTCAATTAACTTTGTTGTTCAATTAACTGCAGATATTTGTACACTAATTTTAACTACTATTAATACTTTCAAAAATTTATATAAACTTATCCCAATTAAATTGTTCAATTAATTATAAATGTTAACGTTATTAAACATACAACAGAAAATTGATTTATTAATAGATCTGTTATGTTACTTTTTACTCGAAGAAATGAGTTTAAATTAGAATTAAGACAACCAATTAAAATCAATATTCATCGATAAAACAATCAAACGAATTAAACAGACCATTGATAGTTATCCATGATAATCAGATACGTAAAACAAACAAACAAGTGATAAAACCGTTATTGTTTCTTCTTTAATATAATAAATGGATAAAATATACTCACAAATCAATATAAAATCAACATTGTTAGAGTTCGGTAACAGTTATTGCTCAATCCACAGTAAATATTATCTTCTAACCCCCAAAACATTTAATCATTTGTTTTCTTATTATTTATTAAGATATATTTGTACTGTACCAACATCATATTCGTTTTTTCTAATTATATATTAATAATCAACAGTTAATGTTTAATTATTCATTAGAAAATAATCTGTTAAACATTGGATAATCAGATATTAAACATCCAAACATTTATAATTTAAACTGTTTATTCAAACCAACATCAACATGTTTATCATTTCCTGTTAATTTTAAACCAGCTAATCCCTAACAACATGGCAGGATAATTTCATAGAATTTAGTATAAAACAGATTAAACTTATTTTAAATATTCAGGATTATTAAACAAAATTGTAGTATATTACTCAATAGCAAGTGTTATTAACTTAGAATCAACGTTTATTACTTATTATCCGTTAATATAATAGAATTAATTAAATTAATCAAAGTTAAATATTAATTCAATGTGGTTAACGATAACAATTATATTAAGTCCATGAAAGATTTGAAGTGAATTCCAATTGATTTATTATTTCAACTTATCTATAATAACTCCTAAATAATAACCACGATGTGACTTAATTACATATTTTATAACAAAACTCAACATCCTCTTAAACCAATATTCATCAGATTTTTATCTCAGATTATTCTTAAATCAATTTATATTAACATTAAAAACATCAAATATAACTCAAGATAAATGTATGTGGTTGCCAACCAACAATCCGTCTCATATCATCGGAAAACTGATATTACAATACATTTCCTGTTAAATGAATTCCTATTCTAGATATTTATAACAACCTCCGATATTAATGCTATTAAAACTTTATTAAAGCTGTAAATATAAACTATAAATTTATATCCAAAATTCAAGTGAATAACACAAATGTTGTCAATATGGTCATTTTGTTGCGATTAATTTAATACATTTACGATAGAACATAAACTTCATCAATTGTATTTATACTTTAACCAAACACACAACAACTAATAAAACCAAAACCAACATCAACCTACATACCGATTATGCCTAATATCTTAAAGAATACATAAATATCTTAATTATAAAACATTAAAAACATCCAGTACTAACAACATCGAACGTTTGGTATGTTGGCTTTTTTATCTTAGATTTAATTAATATTATTACCATTGAATGTTAAAAATTGTTTGATTATTTAATCGAAATCTCTATTGATGATCAGTTATAAACATATAAATTCATTTTAAAAAATAGTTAATCAATACTGGTGATTAAAACCAACCTCCATTAACATTGTCGGTGATATAAACATGTCAACATCGAGTTGTCGAATTTAACACAAGCAACGAATCTCTAACTCATTATAAATAGGCCAACATGTTGTTAACATTTTGTTTAACTTAATCCTGTTTGAGTCTTCATATCGATTATAAACAACGACCATGAACATTATTAAAATCTATCCAATAAATAAATTTACTTACCAAAGTACCATGACAATTTAATACCTTTAAATGAACATCGATTCGGTTGCTAACAAACAAACACATAAACCGTAAACACTATCGAAATAATATCTAACTAAGAAAATGGCTTAAACTAATTGTTACTTTGTTGAAATGTAGATAATTACCAAGAAATTTAACAACAAAAGTAATACCTATTATAATTACCATAGCCACAGAATTAAGTATTATTTAGAGATCCCGATGTTAACGTTATATCGGTTTATTAATAACTAATTCCAAATACAACATGGTATTCATTTCTATCAAGTCTTAATATTTAACAATAATTCCTAATTAAACATGGCAAACAACAAAATTTATACCAACATTTACTCTAAAATAATAATATAAATCTAGTATATTCACTTAAAAAAGGGATAACAAATTGTTTTAAATAACAACGTTGTATTTGGTCGTATCACATTAAAACATACAAATAATTACAGGTATAATTTAAACTGACAATAGCACTTATATAAATTACAAAATTTGTTTAGTAATTATGACTAGATTTTGGTGTTGTTATTAATACCCCATATTCTTGGTTTATCAAAGAAGATTATCAGAACGTTGTATTTCTATATAATTAAATTAAAGACTAACATCCCGATAGTATATCACTTATACGAAAAATATTTAATATAAGAATTTAACAAACATGTTAATACTATGAAAATACTATTACTCTTAAGGTATAGATCTTTACAGATTTTTATGTTATCAATCATGGATTTTGGTATTCTCGTTAAACATTTATTGAAAGTATTCAACAGCTTTATAAACAGTATAAATTAAACCTGAATTATAAAACCTACACAAAGGTTATGTTAAAGTTTATGTGGGTTTTGACCGTAAATGTTGTAAAATATCAACTGTTTTAACTTCACTAAATATTCTAATAACAAACTATCAACGATATAAACATGTTCCATTCAAACGTTCAAACAAGCCGAACACTAGTCATCATCGAACAGATAATTGATTGTACCAAGGTTGCATACACAAACAACAAGTTCTCATAGTTGCCAACAATGACTAATCAAGAATTAACAAAAGCCATAACCAACGTTATTATCTAAGATCAAGAACCAAGAAACAACAGATATAAAAGATTCAACAATGGTTGATACGTTTCCCTTAATTACTTTAGAATAATTCAATTAAACATTTAATAATATTATGTAATTTGAATACGTATTAATTCAAACAAAACGTTTATATCTTAACCTACTAATATGGATACAACCGGTTTATCATCTGTACGATGTAAGTAATTCTTTACTGGAATGATTGACATTAGTATGAGTGAAATAATTATTAATCTGATAGTGGAAATAATTCAAAGGATAGAAAGTAAGATGTTAACAGCACTAACAAAATGTTGAGTTGATTTACTGTAAATAAGACAACATCTTGACAAGGTGATGTATGGGATTAATTGGATTGATCATCTTGTTATTAAACAACATGTGAGGTTGGTAACAACGTTTGAGGAAGAATGTGGTTATGATTTTGTTCCGAGTTCAGCAATTATATGTGTTTTGGGTCATATTGATCATGGTAAAACTAGTTTGATAGATAGTATAACTTATAAGAAAATGACATCTTATGAATCAGGTTTTATTACCCAACGAATTAGAGTAAGTACATTCAAACATAAAGGAACGAGATTGACATTTATAGATACACCCGGACATTCCCTGTTTAGTGAAGTACGTTTGAATTGTTTACATGTTTCTAATATATCGATGCTGGTTGTATCACTTCAGGAAGGACCAAGAACCCAAACAATTGAAAGTGCAGAACAAATTAATCAACTTGGTTTACCCGTTTTAATAGTATATAATAAACTTGATTGTAAACCATCGAAAACAGAAGAGAATACTATAAAAACAAGACTTGAATTAACCAAAGTTGGAATAGTTCCTGAAATAACTGGTGGTAATGCTATTGAAGTTCAAGTTTCAGCCAAATCAAATGAAAACATCAAGCAATTGTTGGATGTATTATGTTCAATGATAGATAAACTTAGATTAAAAAGTAACATAAGTTCATCGTCTATTGGTATAGTTATAGATGTCAAGTTAACTAAAGGATTAAGACCAATTGTTAATGTATTAGTTTCTCAGGGAATATTAAAATGTGGACAAGTTGTAACGTTTGGAACCAATGCTTTTAGTATTTATTTCGAACGTGATATCCAATTTGTTACAGCAGTTTGTACAACCGAACTAATTGGGTTACCGATTAATATTCAACCAGGTCAATATATTAATAGTAATCAATATGGTTTAATGAAGATTAAACGGTCAAACGTTGCTTCTTCCCAACAAAATGGTTGTTTAATTAAAAAGACCAATGTAATAATTAAAGCTGATTCGTTTTCTAGTCTTAACGGAATTATACATTTGACTAATGAATTGAAATTAACACCTATTTGAACAGGTATCGGTCATATCAGTCTAGCAAACGTTTCTCTTGCGTTAGCAACAAAGTCAGTTTTAATAGCATTTAATGTTAAAGTAATAACTAATGTCAAACGTATTGCCAAACAATCAAATGTTATTATATTGAGCTCGGAATTAATATATGAACTTGTAGAATGGTTAAGAGATTTAATAACAAGACGGCAGATGGTACAGACAGTTGCTCAAGTTGAAAAGATATTTCAATCAAAATGAGATACAATTTATGGTGCTAAGTTGGTTTATGGTGAGGTTTTTGTTGATCAACGGCTTGTAATTATTCGTCAAGAACAACTGCTATTTACGATTCGAATTAAAACATTAAAACGGTTTTGTTCAACAGTTAAACTTTTTAGTGAAGTCAATCAACTATTTGGATTTGTTATTCATGAGAAAAAAGATATTAAATTGAATGATAAATTAGCATACCAAATATTATAACATTTTGGTTATCATTATCAACACCGATTATTCCACATATTATTATAAGATCACCGTTTATGGATTACCATTTTAATAAATAACAACATTTTAACAATATTAAGACATAGTGATTCAATTTATAAAAAGGAGATCGGACACCAATCGTTGTTACCATAATATGGATTAATAAAAGTATTGATTTCAGAGATTATTAACAAGCCGATCCTAATTATAGAAGTACAACATCCCAATTCAAGATCGGGGATATTTAAACAACAAAAAGTACTAAATAAAACGGGACAACATTGTAGCGATTATATCGGACAGACCATGTGATTGAATATTACCGATCTTTATAGAAGTTAGTTAAAATGGATGATGGAAATAAATCTATCAAAACAAATCAATTAATACTTATCAAAAATACTTTATGATTAACAGCAATTATGAATTTAGTTTCAAATACATCATTTATAATGTCTAATTCTGGGTAATATTAATACATTTACAAGATCCATGTACCAAGTTTTGTAATCTCGTTTGTTTATACCGAAAACAAGTATACGAATTGCTTGAATTTAATCGTGTTATGCGAACAATCGAGGTAATTACAACCATCATAACAATATTATTAAATGTATATTCTATTATCTACAAATCATGATAATTGTGTTGTAAATATTATTCTAAACATCTATTAATAGAAATTCTAACAACAAGATGTTGGTATTAATTTAACCATGATAATAACTAATATCAATGGGATAAGGATAAAATGCAACAAGAATGTTATGGTTCATTGGATTAGCCATCTTGGGGGTCTGGATTTTGTTAACAATAAACTACCAACGTTGATCAAAAACGTTGTAAACTTTATAAATATTCAAGCTCAACGATTAACAGAGGTTATTAAACCATCATGATGGAACTAATTTTAGATTTAAAATGTTATTAAATATCGAATCAAATGTATCACTTATTTGTATTATGTTTTAAAACCAACCATAGTAAAACTTCATTCTGGAAACGTGATCGAACATAGTGGGATAAATGAAATTACATTTAATCTAAATACACATTGGATTCAATTTAAAAATACTTCCGAATGTTGAAACTTTTGAACATCTATATTGACATGTTGTTGTTAATCTTAGGTTTTTGTAATTATAAACAAATTATTATAATAACTAAGAAATTCTTATTATCAATAACTAACTTATTAGTACAAGAACTGCAACGAAATTGAATTCCGATAACAACACACTTATCCAATCTCGGAGTTAATTCAACATGTTTTTAATAACTTTATATCGAATCTTATAAAACTCATCATTCGATGACCTGTGTTGTTCCAAACCGAGTTGACATCGGGAAGTTCACTTATTAACAGATCTTTATCAACTATGTAATGATCTTAAAACAGCTTTTTGTTCATGACCAATCATGGATAATTTTAAACAAATCTTATAATTAGTACATCTTTTTATAGAAACTTTATAAATTAATTGAAGTAAATAATACGTTTTAATACATATTTATTAACATCATGGTAAAATAATGGGAATTATAAATTATATTAAACATCTGATTAAATCAGTTAATGCCACAACCTTCATCCATGAAACCAACACAACTTCCATAGTTAACTACGTTGTCCATATTTGGCTCTGTTAATTATATATATTAGTTATATCAAAATTAAATATTATTTAAACATTAATATAAATCAAAACATTACCGATTATAACAAGTTCGACAAACGTTTATAAACCTAATATCAAGCTGAATAGTAATAAGAATCTTATGAAACGTTTGGGTCTTTTTAAAAGAAGATATAGTCACCTAATTAGATTTATCTTAATTTAAGCATTAATGTTGTTAATATTTAAGTTATAACTATTCAAGATCTATTTACACTATAAAACCAACAAATATTTTAACTGAATTTATCCATAACATCATTATCTAAGAACAACACTCATTGAAAACATACGAATAACAACAACCCGATGTTATCTAAACTAATAAATGAGTAATGTATTTAATATGAACATTTATTATGAATCATGGAACAAATTTTAAACATGTAATTTAACTAACAAAATAACAACGAACCAAAAGATCGGATGTATTTAAAAAGATCAGATAAAAACATCAACCAAACGTTTGGATGTAAACTGTTAAACGAAACAAGTATCTAAAAAAATCTATAACCACTTCATTTAATCCTTTTTATATCAATTGAACATAATTTCAAGGTATTTCAATTTAAGAGATTAGTAGTCTCTTGTTATCAAAAACCATAGAAATAAGATACCAGAATTTTGATTTATACCTTAGACATAACATAATTCAAGCTATTATTGTTAATCCTGTTGCAACACTGAGCTATTAAAACAAATGGAACCAAATGACATTAATCAAATTTTATTAATTCAGTAGTTAGTTAAACAAGTATTCGGTTACAACATCATACGATGTTTAATTTATAAACATAATACCTGTTAATTTAAGTAAACAACAACAGATAGAGAAACTTAATAATCGTTAGTAATATAAAACTCCAACTTCAATGTCTATTAATAGCTATTCGATTACAGTCAGCATAACGTTCCGATCAGATTCCAAACATGTATAACAATTAAACCATTCAGGAAACCATTCACGATTATAAACACTAATCCGGTTGTTAAAACTTATGAATAAAACGATAAACCACAACACAGATGGTAGAATAAGAATAATAATATCATATAGTTTATTAAAAACAAATACAAATATGTAATTGGTTCAATGAATACCACCGATGTTAAAGTAATTGTAGTAAACCCATAGTTGAATGAAATTTCTGAATGTAATTGTTTAGGAGTTAAAACGTATATACCAACGGGTAATATGTTTATAATAATATTAAGAATTAAACTTATAACCATCCAGTTATATAACACCGACTTTTAAATAGATCAATTAGTATACTAAACACAGTTATTACCACTAACAACAAATTGAAGGATTGAACAAATCAAAACAAAACATACAGGATTTAAACGTTTTGATAAATAACACCAACGGTCAAAGGGATAAAACATACTTGTTTTTCTTAGGTCATGGAAGTTATAAAATAGGAACAACGGCAGAATTTATGTATATAGTTGACTTGTTTAAAACGTTACATCCTTTTATTGGAACTGGATTTTGGTTATTAGAGTTTGGAAAGGTTCAGTTAACAGATAGATTTGATTTTAGATTTGATATAAACATAATAGTTCCAATGATGTTATTTAATTCAAAACATGTAAAATATGATGTCTGTTTAATATGTAATTTTCTTCAATCTAAGTTAAAAACGAAGCTCGTTATATTAATCACAAACCCTTGTTCGGATTTACTAAACGTTAAACTGATTTGTAAGTTTTTTAACCGTTGTATAATCAATAGAAATTTTGGATCAAGTTCAAACATTCTTGTTCTAGCGAGTAGAGGTAGTAGCGATGTTCATTCAAATTCACAGGTTTATTTAATAAATAGAATACTATGAGAAGGGATGGGATTCGGCTGATGTGAAGTTGGTTTCATTGGTATAACGTTTCCTTTATTAAAATACCTTCAAACAACTAAAACACCTTCAAATGTTGTTGTAATTCCGTTATTATTATTCAGTGGGGATTTATACAACAAATTGAATAAGAACTTTAAATCCTGTATAATAACTGGTTATATTTTCAGCCATGTTCAATCAGTGTTAATATTCTTTAAAAGAATTAGGAATTTATTCAACGATTATAATCTCAACAATTGTGTTCTATGTAAACATAGATTTTTATCTTCAACATAATAATATTGAACGGCTCCAATCTTTGTTTAAAGTGTATCTAACATAATCAAAAACCTCTGATCGAAGTAATATATATATACAACAAAGATGTTGAATAAACATGGGTAAATGATCTATAGATTTACAAAAATCCAAATGACTCAAGTACTATTCGAAAAACAACATCCAACTTGGATAGTATTAACATTATATTGTTAACAAAATTGAACATAATCTGATTAACATAAACTTCATCCTTTCATTTAACGTATTATTTCTAGTGATATTTTGTTAGTAAAACTATATACGAACAATAACAACACTTACAATCGATCTTTTATTGTTATCTGAACTAATAGATTTAAATTAAACCAACTTAGGTAATCGAATAAAACGTTAGCTTAAAAACAACGGTTAACCACAATTATTATTAGAACACATATAATTAAGTCATAACTCTCTAATCAGTTTCTTACTATACTAATGAGTTGTTAATTCGGGTTCAAGACAACATCAATAAACTCTATAATATTTCTCTATAATTTATATAATAAATAACTTAAAATATCAACAAAGTATCAGTTATGTCCTACATTTTTTAAACGAAACAACAACTACTTATTAAATTGAAATAAATTCTGCTGATGACTTCATGTCTATACATAACCGCAATTAAACACAATTTATACATATGTTTGTTCGATTGAATCAGAATTATTTACAACAACCGATAATAACATGTAGCTTTATTGGTTCCGTAATGTACTTATGTCTTCGTTATAGAATTCTAAGATATAGTTATAACCAATCAATGATATAATTATTCAATCAAATCAGAACTGAATCTCTTCATGTTAAATTAATAAACATCATCAACATTCTAATAACTACCAACAAAATCTTAAATTCAACACATTAATCGTTAAGCATATACCTAATCAAACTATTATTACCAAATAAGATTAATTAAAATCCATATTCGTTAACCTACATAACCAGTGTTTGATAATATATTATTTTAAATACTAAACAATTATAACTAAACTCCCTACTTTGTTGTAACAACGTCCATGGAATAACCACGATTTATACGGTTGAACAAACATAAATATCGAATCTTATTAAATCACATATTAATTTCTATATTATTAACATAAACAGATCACATTTTAATCTCTTCCAAATGTTCATTCAATACAATCAAGTATTATTATGATGATGGAACTTTACAAATAGAAGTTGAAGGTTTTATTATACTAATTGTTGTTTTAAATCGAAAGTATATGTTATACGAATTAAATTATATTCTAAAATCAAATTTCTTGAGGATTAAACCGTTTAAATCAGTATTGTTTTATTCAATTATGAATTTATTAAAGATTTAACATTAAATATTAAAACAGCCAACACGTTATCAAACAACGACCAACAACAATCCATTCTCATTTAAAATTTACTCATTAAAATAAGTTTTAGTTTATAAAGATGTTTTCGATTACAAAACTTAGTACGGTTCTATTTCTTACGGATTTTGTATACGTATTCTTTTAACATACTAGAAATTTTAGATGTGGTTTTAATTCAAATAATATGTCATAAGACCCCGTTCCTTTATTAAAGAACACTTGTTTTAAATCAACTATCAGAATATCAAATTACGATTAATCTAACACATTTCCAGACCTCGGATGTTGGTTCATATCAATTTATACATGTTTTACTAATCTGATCTAAGATTAACGACCAAACAACAAGTTCATGTATATTGATAACAAATTTAAAGTCTTTCAAAATATTTAAGGGTAGTTGTCGATGTAATTCTTCATTAAATTTATAATATATTTTAATTACCATAACAAACCACGAAATGGGTTATACCGTCAACTTTGATCAATAAACACCTTTCAATCTTCAGGATTTTATTAAAATATACTTAATATACCACATCAAATAATCATCGAATTATTAACAACGTCCATGAAGTTATCGGTAAATATTACATTTCGTAGAATAAAATTCCAATAATTATACTAATACTTGATGAGATTATATAACACTTATAAATACTAATGTTTAATCAAATCTTTAATCCGATTGTCTAATGTCGGTCATACTTCGAAGTACCATTTATCATCTTTTTTAACATTTCAATACATAAACCTTCAATCATTAAAATTCAAACCTATGAATAAGTATTAATTAATTTCTTCAATACAAAAACATCTGTCAGTTTCAATAACAACAAAACTACTACCAAACGCATACTCGTTGCTATCCAATATCTCTGTTGTTACCATTGAATAAATTTCTCTCTATCCTTGTCTTAATCCTATCTGATATCTTTGATAAATATTACTTGTAATTACATAATTAAACACATCTATCGGTTTTATGATCTCAAACAAATAGACCTAAATATTATTCACAAATGTTATAACAAGCCGAACTAACACAGAACTACATCAGAACTTTATTATAAATATTTAACTTTAAAACATTACATTATCACTATTCGATAACATATTATTCTAAATTAATCAAAACAAACAACATTTGGTCAATGTTGCATATGCAATATGTCTATAAACTGGATTGTTAACCTAATTTCATACAGTTTTATCATCTTCAACTTGTTTTAGGCAAACGTTATGTTGGTGGTTGGCTCGTTTATAAACATAATCGAATTGTTACCAAACACCTGATATATGTTAGAACAACATGTTGGGTATAAATCAAACAACTGCTAACAGGTTAATACACATGAAATAGTTGAATGGTATTTATCTGATGATGAAACAGATATGTGGTTAATGCTTTAATAACAGGATCAAACGATGTGGAAATTTGATATCTATGTGGTGTTCAATTAATGATAAACAGTTCTTCTTGAGAAGTGAATACAACACAAAATTTAATAACAAAACGATTATTACTAACAATAACAAGAAGTCACAACGTTGTTCAAATTTTTCAATAGAATTATGCTATTAATATCAACATCTCAATAAATTTATATCTTTAATTAATCAGGTCAGAAATTTACCTGGATTTTGTTAACTTAAGTAAATATTCTTTTAAAATCTTCATAATCGTTATCATGAAATATGTTTAAACCTTTATTAGATCTGTTTATTTAAATATCCGATATAATATTAATTAAATTCATTGATCCGATTCACCTTAATTCCTTGAAATAAACAAATTGTTATAACCATTATTTATATGGATTTTTAAACACAACGAGTATTGGTAGTTATAAATGATTTTTATATGTTGGCGTTGGTCATAAAAACGAAGGATCAAACATCCGACAGAATGAGAACCGTTTGATTTAATAACCAGATTTATTCATTGATGATAACTAATAAGTTTAACATTTATATATAATTTTACTTTATAATTGTTATGGAAATTGCTAAACATTATGGTGTTTAATCTATATCTTAAACAGATTCCTACTAAGTTTAATCTTATTAATATCTAAACTCTAAGTTTTATGTCCATCTTATCTTGGCTTTGATCGCTTATAATCCTAAATATTAAACAAAGATGTTCATTACGATGTGTTTATTGGACTGGTAAGGTGTTTCAATCCTTAATAATCCATGAACTTTAATCATAAATCAGAACTAAAATCTATTATCTGTAGATTGTATATAAAACTTCTATTAATGTAGTAGTTGGCATTGAATAAGATGTAGTAAATGTAACCGAATAATATTGAAGTAATATATTTGAGTTTATACTTAATCTGGATGTTAACCGTTGGTTTATAAAGTACACAGTTTATTAATTAACTAAAACAACCGTGTTAACAATTTTGATTCTAAATCTATTGCTATAACATCCTATTTTAGACATCGTTTGTTAGAATTTTGTTAACATTGTATAATCTAAGATATTAAACGGATTATTAATTATAATATTATCTTATATACTCACATAAACACAACACAACCTTAGATAATATTAATTTCGTTGTTTATATTAATTAAAATTAGTTATTTAGACAACTCGTTTACAATCAATGGTTTTATACCATCATAATGTTGACTTTGTATTAATAATATGCTTGAATTGTTCATGGAAGTATGATAATCAAATAACGGCTTGTTAACGATAGATGTAAGTTTATTATTATTGAATCTAAACATCGAACGAATAGTAATTACAAATGTTTGGATTTGAACTAAATCGATTATTTCCTCTACTAATCGATTAACCAAATCTTATTATCAAATGGGTATAACTTTAAATGACAAACGATTTAACAATAATTGGTTAAATTAATTGGGAATTTGAATAATGATAAATGTTGCTGAGTTGGAATACTATCATTGGTGTGTTGTTATGAAAAAAGGTATACTAAACAACGTAATTAATGATGTTTTTTGTGATTAAAGTATTAATATTAATGGCAACAAAGACAACCGATGAAGTCATAACTTAGGTACTGTTTGGTTCATCTAAAACAACGTTTTAATTGTTTACTATTACATTTTAAATAAAAGATATTAAACTAGTAGCGGTTAAATTAATGTACATCTTTGTTTTGAAAAGCTTAGAAATTAAGTTAATAATTAAGAAGTTCGTTGATTTGATTGAACAGATTGTTACCAATATTTAATTCAAGTAATTATATCAGCTTGTTTAGATTTATAGTATTATTTACTAAATATTATTGGAAATTAATAAGATCCTTACTATTCAGATTGAACTATTATTAGTCTTAATTGTTTAACGTATAATTAGAGATTTATATTACTTAATAATTTGTTAGTTGATTAGTAAGTATGTTTTTTCGTTGAATTTGTTAAGTCCGATTATTTAATCATCACTTATTATAATAATATGGTAAACTACCACTAAGAGTGAAGAAGTCTTTATGTCATATCTGTGTTATATATTTTACTAAGAAATATGTATTAAACGTTTGATCAAAATATGGTTGATATGATTGATTAATCTGTGTTTGGTCCCACATCGCTTCAAACGTTGTAAGTATTAATATCCTTGGATGTTTGTTTAATAATCTCAATAAATATGTTGAACAAAATGGGTGTTGTTTTTGTAACAAGTTTACAACATTGGTGGATTTTGGTCCGTTAACAAATGTTTGATTCAGATATAAATGGATTTATTGTAATTAGATCATTGTGTTAACGATATGGTTCTTGATAGATTCATTTTATTCATATAAGATATATTAAATTCATCAATGTCATATGAATATATTTGATGTATTAATGATATGACAAATCTCAATGTTGGCTAATGAATAATATCTAAGTAAATCATTGGTATAACGTTTATAATAATTTTAATAAAGTTATGATATCGGTTGTTATTTAATTAACTTAAATCTTCAAGGTATTACCAAAAACTTGATTAAACATATGTTATCGTTTAGTAGTTATTCGTTTGAAACAATTGGACAAGTTGTCAACCAAACGTTGTAATTATGATTAATCAGTTTATCTATAGTATAAAAACCAAACGATGATGCAGATCTATATAGTTGAAATAGATTAACCATGATAGATTTGGTTTGTGTCTTAGATTTTGAAAGTTTAATGTCAAACATAACACGATTTACATAATATACTTATTGATCGTTCGGAGAAGATGATTCTAGTACAATTTAAAGTTAATACCTTTATAACAACGTAAATTAGTAAATGATATCGGTGTAATCTGTTGATTTCTATAACATTAACGTTTGTTATAACTTTGTTGTGATTTAATTAAATTTTATATTAATACTTGATTTGAACACTCAAAACATGTCTGTTTTATTATCATCGTAGTTACCATTAACACCATTACAAACACACAGAGTATTGTTTTTAATCTAATAATGTCAATGACATTCGGCAAATGACCATTACTATTGAATTGTTTACCAATCACATAAAATTTACCATAGTTACCACCAGTTTTGAGCTTAACATCTAACCATGACATAATTTTAAGAACCAAGCAATGTATACTTCATTTTTGTGGATTTAATAGATCAAACATGTTGATATTATTATTCTTAGCTAATTTGATTAAATTTGATATAAAGATTAACACAAAACATGGAAATGCCACCATAATACTGTCCATTCTGCATATATTTAAAGATAAGGTGTTGTTAGATGTTTTAAAATTACCAAACATTGAATCAACTAAATCCGATGTTTTATACAATAATAACCCGGGAAGACCTGCAATTAAATAATAGAATACAGGTAACAAAATGCCATCACTAAAGTTTTCTGTTAATGACAACAACAAGGAATTACATATACCATACTCATCAAGATCTCTGACCGTTTTACTAACAACCGAAGATAGTTTATATCTACATAATTCTAAATCAGTACTATATAGTTGATCTAAGATATTAGTTACATGAGTAAACATATTCTTGTAAGCCAATAACATCGATGCTATAATTAATTCTAATATCCAACCAAAACGTGTACATTTAAATCAATTATGAAGACAAACGCCAAGATATCATCCAATAACACACATCATTAACGAAACTGGTTTACCACATCATTTTGTTGCCATTGATCTTGTTTTAAGTAATCAGGAAATAATTTGAGATAATCGTGTAATCGGGTTGTTAATTACTTGTCAAATATGTTTTCCAACATTATATCATTCAAAAACTGTTATCAATGAAATAATATTACCGATCAAATAATTCATTAAAACATGTTAAACGATTTAATTCCAAAGTAAAATTATTCAGATTATCCTTTAATAAAATGATTCATCCTACGACATACCGTTGTCGTGTTCAGTTATAAATCTCATGGGTGTTTGATTAAATTAATAACTTCTGAAGGATTGTTCCAAGAATTGAAGCCGATGATCGTTTAAAATGTAAAGATTTTATTCAATATATGCTTTTAATATAGGTTGTAATATGTTAACCTTAAATAAGGATTATAAATCTGATAACAGATAGGATGAAACACATATTAATTAAAGAAATATGTTAATAATGGTAGTTAATAAATTTTAATCTGATTATACGTTTAACTTTCCGAATTTAAGATATAATTTGTACTTACAACGTTGGTAACGGTGTAGTGTTTGTATTATCTAATATTAACTACATCTTATTCAACATGGTGAACCAAATACTTCGGTGTACTTTTCATGGATTAATAATTTATCAGATTTCTTACATTTGTTCAGATATGCATATTTAAATGCTTCACCAATACTGTTTAATATTATGGTTAATTCAGCTCATGACAACAAACTTCTAACAGAAAGCGAAAGACTGAGCTTACCCTTATCTTGTAAACGTTGTAATATTCTCGCCAGTTTAACAATTTTCTCAGAGATGTTTTCACATGTTGTTTTACCAATAATCTGTTTAACTAATTTCAATTTTTGGTTAGAACTTAACTTTGGTGCATTTATTACCATGTTTCATCTGTCGAGATGGGCTGAATTCTCTCTAAAAGTACCAATCTGACTACCATAAAGGGTGGTACTTGTTGCTAAAATTCTGAAACTTGCGTTGGGTTTTATCACTCTACCATTTTCTGGGATATTAATTTCTCCGTTTGTTTCTAATAACTTATTAAATATAGACTTAATCTCAGGTTTACAAACGTCATAATCGTCTAACACCAATACTATTGGTCTTCGTAAAGCTCATGGCAACAACCCATACTCAAATTTTACAACTGGACCTCTGTGTTGGAATGTAAGTGATTCTTTACCTATAAGCTGTGATCTAGTTAGATAACTATCCATGTTTATTCGGATACAACCTCAATTCAATCGATTACAAACTTGTTCAATGTGGGTAGATTTTCCTGTACCGTGTTTTCCCACTATTAACACTCGTTTGTTATAAACCAAACCTGCCAAGATACACAATGTTGTTCGTCGATCGAATTGAAATCCTAATCGAGTTTGTGGAACAAATTCATTTGGTTTCGAGAATGCTGGTACGTAAGCGTTTAGATTTATGTTAAACACGTTTGCAACCGAGATTTTAATATCTGGAAGGTGATTTAATTTCATCCTGTTAATCATTTTTGATATTTGTTACTTAAAAATGTCACAACAAAATGTTGATATTATGAAATATGAAATAGGAATATTATAAATCCAATGTAACAACCAATGTATAGGATCAATGAACTTAGGATTTGACAACAAGATTGGAGTGGTTTTAATTGACTGATAGTTATTGTAAAAGTTTATAAGAGGGTAATTGATTTGGTATAGTAGTTAAATATTCAATTGGAATTAATGTGGGATTGATCAATGTGGTGGTTAATTTTAAGGTTTTAATGTTTAAGTTCTATCAACGAATAAGCTATACATTTAAGTCATAAATCAATAATCTGTTTCTATCAACCTGGTTATGTTAATACGAGTAATTTAACATTAATTGGAATATAGTTTGGAGGTTATTTTGATAATTCGTGTGTTCATCTAAACTTCATTGTTAGTAATATGAACTTTAATTTGATAGATAAACTATGCCATAAGATATCATTGAATAACAAATCTTAAAGTAAACAGATGTTAAGCGATTCGGAAATAAACTATTCAAAGAATGTAGAAAACGAACTTTTTAATGTGACTCGTAAGTTACAGTTTATCTTATATATTAATATTTTTAAATCACCGATAATAACCAAACTTTTGTTCCTAATCTTAGAAAGGTTATATTCTTCATCTTTAGACATCAATGAATTATTAAACATTAACCCGAATTACAATCACTCAAAGTGGCATAATCACTATGTTTCTCAAATTAATAACTATTCATTAGAAAACAGTTACATCAAATATGTTAAAGGAGATAAAATGGGTAACAATTCTTGATTCAAATCGTGTAAGTGTGAAACTTGTGTGTTATTGAAGTTACTATACAGGGTTGTTATGTCGAAAAGAACATCAGGAAGTCATTGATGTATTGCTAATATTTTAATAAAACTTGAATTTGATGTCAAAATGATACAGTTATCATGGATTTTGATATTATTTCTCAAACATAATTTAAACACAATAGGATTTATATGTTTGAACCAAAAGAAGATATTAAAACATCTTATTTCGATACTTAAAATAGATAGTAATCTGAGAAGAACAAAACGACAAATGGTTAAAACATGTGTATGGATTCCAACCAATATTTCTACAGCATATTGTAATTATGGTATTCGAAGATCTGAATTGATTTCGGTAGGGATGAAAGGGCTGACGATAGCAATTAATAGATTTAATTTTCTGGGTAATCACTGTTTCTCAACATATGCTAAATGATGGGTAAAACAGAAGATTATTCAAGTAATAATTAATCAAAGTGGAGGTTTAGAATCTATTAGAAAGAGTAATAAATTAGATAATAAAACGATTAAGCTTAAGAAATTATCTTTGGACTATTACTTGGATGATTTCAACCTCCATGAGATCATTGCCGATGATGATGTTGACATTGATGAAGATGATGGAAAGGATGACGATGATGAAGAAGAACCAAATGAAACAACAACAATAACTAATGTCTATGATCCCAATACAACCGCTAAACTTGTTTTGATGTCTCCGTTTGAAGAAAGATCAGTAAGAATGAAAAAGATTAGTTATGATAAACCATCGCTTAGTTATATAGGATTGAATCTTGGATTATCAAGGGAACGTGTTAGACAGCTATTAATAAGTGCAGATACTAAATTTATTGAAATGAATTCTATTAACATCGATGAAGAACTGAAAATCAAACCAATTGATCTGCCATGCATGAAATCAAACAAACGTTGATGTTAGGTAACAACTAAGTAATTTAAATTCAATTAATTACTATAATGTTTATAAATTAAATCCTTTAAAAGAAACCGTCAAAACGAACAACATTTTAATCAATCAACAGCACCAAACAAAGGTTAAGAACTAACCAACATTTCGTTGTTTCTGTTTTTAAACATCCGATGAATTATTAGATTAAATAGTTTTGTTAATACTAATCCTTAACATCAATTGGATAAACTTAACAATTGTCTTTAGTAACAAAATCCGAGATGTCATCGAAATTCAATAACACGTTTAAATCAAACCTTTAAATCGGGGAAACATTGGTCCGGTCTAATCGAAGTTTATATTATCAACGAATTTATACCATATAAAACCACGAATTCAAGTTAGTGTCGATACTACTCATCAAAACCATTCTCCTTAAGTTAAGTTATTTATTGGCATGAATCTCGGACTACTTAACATTCAAACAGAACGAATATTTAAACCATTATCTAATAATTAAAACAAATTAATCAAACAAAATATCAACGGAGAATTACAATTTTGTTAGCAACTTGTTATTATTTGATGATATTTAGATGTTGTCCTGATACTTGTTTTTTATCATAATTATTATCGGTTAAACATCAGCTCAGATTATACAACTATTAATATAAAGAACTACATTTTACCTACAGCTAATACCTTGGATTGACTTTATTGATGCTGATCTTGATCTATATGAATATAAACTATGTATTGCTGATAATAACATACAAATCTCAACAACACAAACATGTGTAATTACCATGTTGTTGTGCTCAATCAAAAACTTCAACATTAACATGTTGTTATTCATACCCTGTTATCCGATAGTTAAAATTCTCTGATCTAATACTATATAAAATTGATAGATCTTAACCAATTTAATGTTATTTAATCTGGAACATAGATGTTATTTAAATACTTACAAAACAGATGATATTAAACAACGTTTCCATATTTTGAATCGTTTTCCATATTAAGCTTATTAATAATATAAACAACAATGTCATAACATATATCGGTTTATTAACCTAACGAAAACTGAAGTTAATGTTTCTTATTAAATCTTACATTACGGCCAATACTAAGATCAATAAATTGTGTAATAAACCTATCATAAACAACTTATTAGCAACGACCAATTATTGAATGGTTACCAATGTTATAGAACCAACAAGTGTTGTTTTAATATGTTTCAATTTTGTTATCAATTACTAATAAATACAACAAAGTCATCTAAAATATCTCAACAAAAACATCATGAACTTCCCAAGTTAAATACTTATTAAAAAGTCTCTATTTCAGCCATACAATTAATCCTAAACTATGTTAGTAATTAAATCTCAATTAATACAATCTAATACTACTATATTCAATTAAACTTACCTTTAAAAACTAAGATGTAATTGTACATAACCATTGTTCATGGTTCTAATCTTTCAATATCCAAAAGTCTGTTTATACTTAACAATTATTACAAAACTTCAATTATTTTTCTATTAACATAATCCTTGATATTCAATACAGAAACCGAGATAGAAATTCTACCCATTTTCGTTAGCACGAACTACAAAACCAAACCTCCAACAACAGCTCGTGAATATATTCTAACCCTAAATTTAACTAATTTATAACATTTAAAATATCTGATCTCATAGTAAGCACTATTAAATCGTTTTTATAAACATTAACCAAATACCATATAAAAGCTCGTACTATTAACCCATTTATATGTTATTAAATACTATAATATTACCAATGAATATCACTTGTTTCATAAACACAATACTATTCAAGAAATACACCAACAAACAGACATCTATGTGTTTAATTAATTGATCAGGATTAAGCTTCAAAGTATCGTAAACCAACGTTGTTCTTATTTTCCTGTTTCTTATAAAATATTTATGTATTGTTAACCAATTATTAATATTCTAAACACTAATTCCAATCGAACTTATTGATGGCATATAATGTTGTTGGTTTATAACAAGTCATATGGTTTTTAGTTTAGTATTTTGTCTAAAACGAATGATATAAACATCAACAAATGAATCAAAGTCTTATGATGGTTTGTTTTGATTAGAGAATATATTAACCCACAAGAATTACCAACAAATAGACCATACTAAAATTCCAACAAATTTATTAACTTACTAATATTAAAACAACTACGTTCGAACAACGTTCAGACGTTGTAACAATACGGATTCGGTCTTTCCAATGATTCTCGAACCAATCTCAACGTTTAATTACTTCTGCTGATCATTTAAATTAAACATTCTGGCCAATTATCACGATAAATATTCGATCTAACAGATAAAATTATCTATCTATACAAATAACTATCCAACGTTGTAATAAATACAAAGGATATAATAAATGACTTATAATTTTGACTTCGTAGTAATATCTGAATAACAACCTGATTATTAGATTTGAAAGAAGTATAACAAAAACCCAACAAAAGAACTTAACTTATCTAAAACTTTAACACTACATGGATGATGTTAAGTTTTTCCCAACAATAACCAAAATATACATTAAAACCATTAATTGTAACGATTCAAGGGTCTGGATTTTGTTATCTTTAATAAATTTAAATATATTTAATAGTTAGAATAGAAGTTACTAATGAATTCTAAACAAGTTATCTCCACATTTTTGTTATAGTTTTAAATCTTTGATATTACCACTAATCAATATTTCCTTGATCAATACGAACAATAATAAGATATTAAAAACCATATCTGTTAGACTTTAATAACTCTTTTGAATTGAACGGTAAACTTTAATAACAACATCAATAATTACCTAGAATATTTGAAATTAATTGATACTAAAACCTTCGGAATAAATCAATCAGAAATATCATTAAAACCTATAACAAACAACGTCCATATTATATAACGACCCAGATGGTTTAGTTACTACCTTTTTGTATGAAAGCTGTTAAAATTCATCTCTAAACATCAAACCAAAACAGTAGAGGTCTTATCAAATTTTAAATAATCAGATGATTGTTATGAATGTTGTTACAATTATTCCGAACTTAACAAATACAGTATATACTATAATCCATGGTACTTGAATTTATAAGTTAATTATTTACTCAAAATAATGTTAAAACTATATTCAATGGAAATTATCAAAACAAGGGATTGGATGATGTTAATTTAAATATTAAAATCCTCGTCTGAAACAAATGCCACAAATTACTATCGATTATTTGAAATAATACAGAACTTATACTCGGTTATTACTTATTAAATTTGAAATACTAATCAATTAAACCATCACTCTACAACGAAATAACCTTGGATGTTATTAATATTAATTAAAATGTTATCTGTTCAACAAAATGTTCCGATCAAAGACCGTTTTCTTCTACTTGTTTTCCATAATCCTCTTTATATCTAACAGTTATCTTCATAAAATTCTCCCGTATATTCATTTATCAGTTCCCAATTCTCACATCTCGTTATCTATTTGTTGCATTTGAGTAAAACCAATTCCACCAATTGTTTCATTTATCAATGAACATACAACAACATCCGATTTGGACATCTCTGTTGTCGAATATCTTAAATCAATTAACCAACATTTAACTCATAATATAACCTTTCATCGTTTCAGTCTTGTTTCGAACCATCAAGAGTTATAATATTATCTCAATTATTTTAATAAGTATTAACACATTTATCAACGTTTAAGACCAAAATTCAGTGTTTTCTATCTGTCTTCTTACAATAGCCGCAATTATATATCTTAATCTAATCTACAAATTTTTAATATCTATGAGTCTATTTAAACAACGTTATAACAACAAAACTGAACGTGTTCTATTATTTAATGTTTAATACATAGGTTCAATAATTACAGATCAGTTACCAAAAATCCAATGAATATTGTTGAACAATTTCTATATAATTCATTAAACATGTTTCTATATCTTATTGTTAATACGAAATTGTGACTTGTTAATGAATAAATTTAAACCAAACATCTATTACTTTTGATATGTTTTCCAATTATTCGTTTCAATTCGAAAGCAAATAGTTCATATTTATTATAATTAAAATTATTTCGTGGTATAATGTAAGATTAAATACACAATTAATTGACAATATATTGTGTGTATGTTGCGGATTAAATTAAGGTAATAAATTGTTTTTATGAATTAAATCTATCCATGTTTTAGTTTATAATTACAACTGATAAACAACCCAATGTTGTGTTTATGATGTTTGTTAGATTAATCAATGTCCAAAATGTTGGATCGATAGAAGTAATATAATTCAATTTTAAACCAGAAAAGATACCACACGTTGAACTGGTCAGATTAAACGAATAACCGAAAGATATAAATTGTAATTGTCATATGTTCATTGAAAATTCATCAGTACCGTTTATGTTGATTCAATAAGATGTGTAATTGGCTTTAATTCTATAAGTTGTAAGGAGTAAATCTTGGTATGTTAGTATTTAAATAATTCAACAACATGGTTTTAACCTTATAGCTATTAATGAAGAAATCCACCAATGATAACAAATATAAAACCAAAGGTAATGAATACCTATCATAAAATGTCTAAGCAGTTTATATAAGTTATTAATTTAGAGGAAACAACGTTTCAATTACGTTAACACTTATATTTAATCGGTTCTTAATAGTATTATAATTTCAATAAATGTTAGGAAATCTATGTGCTTAGGTTATTGAAGTATAAGATTGGTGTATAATATTACAACAAAATCGAATTTAAATCAATAACTTGATGTTGTTCAGTAAGTGTTTAATTAGGTTTACTGAATTTTGTAACGAAATGTTTATAATAAACTTTAAATACATGTTCGATAGAATTAAATCGGATAATTATAAAGCTTGGAAACGTTGGTTGTTTGATACAATTTATTAATAAGATTAGGATAAATTATGAAAATTAACGATAATATAACTTATAAAATTTATGTCATAGGTGTATTAATTAAGATATTTAAGATCAACGATAAGTAATAATCTCGAAACATCTTGTTGGTTTTTCAGGTTTTATCAACTATCGATTGGTAATTAAGTTAATAAAATTATACTAATAGCTCATTCGTTTAAGCTATAACCATAACATCAAACTTAAATTGATCAACAAATTGGGATTAAATTGGGTATAAATAAGAACATATGGATGTTGGTGTTTTAATGATACTTTGATTATGATTAATATTAATTTATTCGAGTTGTTTTATCTTTTAACATATACGATCCGAATTTATATTTAATAAACATCTTTAACATTAATACGATGAATTACCAATATATGTTGATCAAATCAATCAAATATAATACCTATGTCTAACCTATTTAACATGTGGTAATACTAATTCCAAAATAATGTAACTGAAATACAATAAACATGAATAAGTACCATTGGTAGGTTCATTAATTTAAGACTATTAATCTGTTTTAATTAAATTAGTTAAGAAAGAAGGATGGGTGGTTAATCTCCATTTTGTTGAATATTACTTTGTTTATATCAGTAGGATTAATTAAGATCTCTCGATAGGATTTATTAGATCATCGTTCGTTGATAAAATCCTGAGGATGTTGTTAATCTTGGAATCGAACTAAAACACAATATAAGTTATCATTTGTGTGGGTATTGAGATTTGTGAAGATAGAGAGGTTGAGAATTACTAATTAATTTGATGGATAAATCGTTGACGGAATGTTTAAATTTTAAGTAATATTGAATAATTAATAAATCAAAACTAGTTACATTTCAACTTCATGTAGTAGAATTTTAATCCGAATCATTAACAATATGTTATTCTGTTTTTTGAATATCAGCATCGATTAGCATAAGGTAAATGTTTACTAAATATATCGTTATAAATATCATAACTAATAACAATACCAGCTTTTATTCCTCTTAAACAGGGTCATGTTGAATTAATCCTTGAAAACAAAGATCCAACTTCCATTACCATCGAACTTGGGAATAGCTCATCATTTTGTTGGTAAGAATTACATGTTAATCTTATTAATCGTCTTGTTACTTTCGGATGATTGAAATTAGAATTCAGTGAAGGAGTTACTGTTTTAGAAAGTATGTTATTTCGGAAAATGTTATTAATTCAAACTTGGTAATAATTGGTGTTTAAAGTTAGATTACATGACATGGAATTCTCTTGAGATATTACTTGCCGAACGGTTGTGTTCCCAAAATACTCAGTTCTATTATTTAATTTACATTTATCAACAGATATTATGTTTTTGCTTGTTGTTATGCATGACGTGTGTTGTCTTATTAAAGTCGGATAGATGTTACAAACCGATAATCTTCGGTTGAGGTTAGCAATTCGTAATTCAATATCGCTTATAATTTTAGATCCGAAGGAAGTAATCAGTAACAATGACTTGGATTGCATTCAACCAATGTTAACGAAACATCTCATAAATCTTATGGTTTCTACATGATTTTTATCTAATTCTAATATAAGTAAATCGGAACAAACACTTAATAAACTGTAACAACAGGGAGGTGTTTCATCAAATTCAAGACACGGAGGTAAGCTTAATATTATTTCACTTGGTTTTTCTCTATGTATAGTCGAAAGACATAAAATCTCCGCATGTGGATGACCTCCTTGTGGTGTTTCTGTTCTTATAATTCATTGTCCAACAATGGCATAACATTCAACAATTGGGTAATTGTTTTCGTTATAAACAAAACGTTTTAGATTCGAACCTATTAAGTACTTTAATATGGATACAAAATGTGAACGGTTCAAGGAATGTTATATGTGTTTAATTAATTTGTGGTATTAAAATATCAGATAATATCATATCTTACTTTGAATTATTAAATCACATTATCTATCACTGTTCAACTAATGGCCAAATCGGAAGGTATTCAAATTGATTCGGTCATAACTTTGATAACATTAGAATAAATCTTACCACAATGTTTCATATAAATTTTGGTTATACCATCATCAATTCAGTTTATATTCTTTAAACTTTTGGTCAATGTGGTTAAATTACCAGTAATAGTAATGTTTGGTAGATGTAGATATAAATTTGACCGATCTAAACACAAACGTTTTCCAATAGTTCCTGATATTATTAATAATGATGAAACAGATGATGCATACTTCAAACATATGGTTTTAACATCAATTTTTGAAACTTGAATCATATCATAAATTGTTAGTCCATTAAACAAACACCCACCGACCGAATTTATATAAACTCTCACTTCTTTTCTAATCTTAATGTTGTTTAGAACCATATTGCATAATGTATAAACTGATGTGTATTCTAGACTTCCAATTATCCATATTGTTTTGTTATTAAGATTAAACAGTTTAAATTAACATTGATAAAGAGATTTCTTAAAACCACATGTTGATTATTATTTAATTATCTTATTAAAGAGGTAATAGTAATGCTGAAACGAAATGTATCTTAAAATATTTCGGTGTTAAACACAACAATCCTGAGATTAATAGTTCTTGAACCAGAATCATTCTAATTGAAGCTTAAATTTCAATCTCAATTGTTGGTTTTTTTCAATATTTTGTAACATTTGTGTTTTAATTAGACTAGTGGTTTAACGTTAAGGATTCGGATCGTTCAGAACTTATTCTTTATTATTATTTCGTTTGCTGTGGTTGTTTAATAAAATAATGATTAAACCAAGTCATAATTATGAATCTATCACGATTAACAATACCAAAGATGTGTTGGAACGTTCCTTTTTATAATAACGTAATTAAGTCATGAAACAGTTACAACAATTTATCGAATCGAATAATTTAAATGTGGGTTATAATTTAATACTTATCATATGGTTTTTGTGTTGAATGTTAGTATTTTAATTCAATGTATAAATAACAATGTATTATAATATAAGACCGATATTAGCAATTTTGGGTAATCATTTGATGTAAATATCATCAGTTTAAAGTGTATTTATGTATTGTCTAAAGAAATCTGTTTTGGTTTAGCTTGGATGGTTTAATCGATAGGCAGTTCTTGGTAATAAACGTTTGTTGGGTGCTTGGGTGTTTTTATCTTTTAATAATAAATATTACCGATGTTAAAATCATGTGTATATAACTTATATTTTGAGGATTGGGAACTTGGTTTATGATTTCGAATTAAATATTCTTAGAACCTTGATAACAACACCGAATATATCAGGTTTTAGATGAATAAATCTTATATTTCCGAACAAGAAGTGAATGTTGTAGAGTTTTTATGTTGAAAATACCAACTAATTAAAAGATTCCATTAATCTTTAACATAAGATGATTAAATTAATAAATACACCAATAGATAAACACAAGGTTGGATGAAATTGTTAACTCCAATATGGTTTATGTTATAATTTTGTAAGATTAATTAGATGGAACCATGGACTTTGTAGTTTATTTACTGATTGAATTGTTAAACTTATCATTTGGATTGAAATATTACTGATATGGATGAAGTTATTGAATCTATAGTATTTAGGTTAAATATTTGGTTGAAGTTTAATACTCATGGGTGTTGGTAATTGCTTGTACAACAAAATCAGAACCTTGGAATAAACAGTTTATAGAGTTTGGATTAAAGGATTGCGTTGTGAGCAGATTGGTTGTGATATCTCTAACTAGAAAAGTTAGTTTGTTGATTTGGTTGGCTAATTTTAATAACTTCAACATGTTTATAAACAGTATTAAAACTATTAATTACTCACCAAGGTTGAAGTTTCCATCGAAATCAGTAGAACGAAGGTTTAGAAGATGTGGAATAACTGAAATAATATCAGAATCCATTGTCTGAATTAATTCCTGTGAATATATCTGTCGATTTTACAACCGAAGATTGGTAGTAGGATTATTATGAAGGAGATTACTATTTTTTGATAATAATATTGGCAATGTTTTGGTTGATATATTTAATATTTCCAGAAAATATTTGATTATACAACAAAATGTTATAAAATTATTGGTAATTGAAATTGAATAAACATATTAAATTAATTGACTCACTTGATAATATATCGTAAGGATTAAATGTTACCTAAGATAGAAATTTCATAACTTTATCCATTATAGTAATTAAAACCAAGATCAACCGTTTTTTTGTTGTTTCATTTAGTATAATATTTATAATTGTAATTTAAAATAACATCTTTGATCTGAATAAATCATCAATGTTTTGATATGTTTTTGATTGTTAAATAATTGGGAAAACAAACAGTAATTTAATCTACAACTGATTGATAAACTAAACAGTTTAAGAAGAACAACCTCCATGTAGTCATAGTATCGTTTAATTCTGATTTGATTTTACTGCAATTATATATAAAATTTTCAGAACAGAATATAATTAAGTACTACGTTGTTTTAATCCTAATTTTATCAGATCTTGGATAATGTAAATTTCGTTTGAACTACATGTGTTAACATCATCATCGAATAACTCATCTTACTAATGTGTGATACAGATTATATTAACTATTATATGACATTTCAATTGGTTATTATCCTTTAACTTTGATTAAACAAGTTTGATTTCAACATAAACGTTTGGCAGATAAAATATGTTTCCATCATATCAGATTGATGTTGTTTGATGTAATATGATCATTAAATATTTGATCTAATTATAGAATAAATCTTGTAATAAATTGTTGTATAAACGGGTTGTTTTTATGGAATGAAGTTAACAACTAAATGACATGTTGATTCTAACGTAATAATATTTAGGTTGAGTTATCATTTTATTTAGAAATTTGAAACAAAATAGATAGAAATCAATTGAATTCTATGTTTTGTGTTATCAATGATTGATAAATAATATCCTACTAGTTAAATATAATGAATTTATCTTATCAAATTTTGTTCGTTATGTCGTTGTGTTCGAAGACATATTAAACCGAAATAATTTGTCAATATTTATATAAGGATAATACATCTGTTACAACGAATTGTATCGTTTAATTTATAATGTACTAATTGTTTAGAATTAAAATGGGTTATTGTATTTAAAAGGTTGTAGATATCAATAGATTTGATACGTTTTTATATCAGATTTATGTTAATTGTATACTTAATATAAACTATAAATCACATGAATATTAGAACAAACAATTAATACAAGTTCATCAATTAATTTATTAACCAACATTCAAGTTAATATAGTTGCCGTGTTGTTGTGTCTAAAAATCTCAATTATTATAGTTGTTTAATGTGTCAAGATGGTTACTTATTGTGTTGTTTTTATATATATATTTATAATAAATTCTTGATAATTATCGGATTTAATAACCATCATAAATATCTGTTATATTGTGAGTATTTAGTTGTAGCTATTACAACCGAACTTATATTTGGTAATCTCCGAGATGTTATCGACAGATTGTGTTGAAATTAACATGAAATGTATTAACTATCATGAAATACAATCTTAAATCAACATTGTAAGATCTTAAAAGTTAACAACGAACCTATTCAAAGTTAATAGGATTTATATCACTCTTTAAGAGGCTGTTAATTACTATAAATATGTCATTCATTTTAAATATATCGATATTGTTATAAATTATATCTTTGTTTTGTCTAAATATATTTCAGAATGAAGAGGTTTAATGGTTTACAACGTTGGTAAAGGTTGTTTGTAATGATCTAAATCTAATTAAATTAAACATGTAACTATGTTGTTCGGTTTGATATAATTAATTTAAACAAGTAGTTCTAATTATATTAGATGTAATTTTGATTCCAGAATCATGTATGTTGTAGGGTTAAGAGTTGTTGTTGGTTTAACAATTGAGTCTATACTGGTTTCTAACATTTAAATGGATCGTTATTCAATTAATTCATAAAGAAGTCTATATACTCACAAAGTTGTTTCAACCGTTAATTTGTTTATTTATATTAAACAACCTAAATCATTTACCAATCATGCTTCAAATCTTTTATTAAATTATACACATATAAAATTCATGTTTTAATAACCTGATCGTATGTTATGGTATTTCATTAACGTTTGTTGTTGTTATTAATAAGTTAATTTCTTACCAAATTATATAGAATTGCTATGAAGTTTGTTGGTTTTTGTGTAAGTTTTTATTCATCAATAAACTCAGATCTTTATTTAATTACTTAGGCTTAGATCAGATATTAATTACATTTATATAAAAGGTTTTCGAAAGGTATTAATATGTGGTTGTTATGATCATCGATATTAACGATTAATCTCTTAATTAGACAAGTTGTTTTCTTACCAATTTTATGTGATCAAAATATGGGATAACTGTTTTGTTTGATTAGTTTTATAGAAAATGGGTTGTATATTTCCATAAGTATGTTCCACTTAAATATGTAAAACTTACCATGATATTTCTATCGAACGTTTGATAATTTTGAGTTAAAATATCGGTTGTTGTGAAATATTTATATTTAATATCTTGCTTTGAGTTTTGTTATAGACGTATGTCAATACTTGTTAATAGAGGTGAATAGAAGCTGTTTGGATGTATAGGAGTGATTTTGTTTGGGATAAATTGAACCGTCAGTATATTTATTAATAGTTCGAAGAAAATAACAAATACAATGTGTTTCGTTGAGTTAATTAACAGTGATTGTTCGTTGTTATTATTTTAGACATCAGATTGTTGTGTTTGGATGTTGTTTTATATCAGTATAACAATGAGTAATAGATTGGTGGTTGTTAAGCCATTTAATGATCGGATGTAATTACAATAAGTTTACAATTATGAAACCTAATAGCTTTAGGATATAAGCTGTTGGTCGTAGTTTATAAACAGTTACAGGATTAAATTGTTTATTGAATTATTGTAAATAGATTTTGGTAGTGTAAAGTTTAAATCTTTAGTTAATTTATTTGTAAATATAAAATGTGGTTATGTTGTTTGAAGATTTATATATAAGGTTTAACTTTAGTTTTACTCTTAGTTATAGATGTATCGATGTTATTCTTAAGGATTAAAGATTAAAATGATTGAAATTAGATACTCATATGTTAATTATTACTGTCTATCAGTGTTTGTTGTAGGATTAAACTGTTATTTAGTTTAGTTTTAAGTCTTTGGAATAGGTTTAGATCTTGAATTAATATACATACAATTTGGTGGTTAATATTAGACTTATTAGATATTTATATAACAACAAATATACATAACAATGGCTTATAGTGGTGTTGTTTAAGCTATTGGGATGGGTGTTTGAGTGATAATCTGGGCAAATGGTTGATAAATGGTGTAGTCTATGTTATTTTTGACTACATTCACATCATCTGTTGGTGTTTTTGGTAACGAATTTAACAACGTTGTAGTTGATTTACATCAGGTTTTAACTTATTACATGTTAGTTATTTTAGATATTATTAATAAAAGGTCATTAATAACGTATGGGATGTTGGTAGTTTTGTTGTTAGTTTATTAGGTTTTAAAAGGATCAATGAGGATTATGTTTACAATTATAGAAATAAGAGTTTGATTCATATCTTTATTTTGGGTTGTTGTAAAGACTTTGATATTGTGAATTTAATTTGTTGTCAACATGGATAAATGTCATGTCGTTGTTATGGTTCAAGTGATTTGATGTAATATGTTAATATTGGATGTGAATAAGGTGTACTATCTTGTTGTTTAATTAGATGCCAATATAGACATCGAGTTATTAGGTTGATTAGCTAACAAGTATAGTTTAAATCAAGGGTAGTTAATTAGTTAGTTTTAGGTTTATATATCGATTAATCTTAGGTTTGATTTGTTAAGTTTGAATATATAATCGGAATGTTGGTTTTGTTTGTTTTAAATGAAATTATATGTTAGTTTATTAGATGTGTCTGATTGTTTGAATGAAATTTGTATATAATTGTTATAATATTTTGATGAATCTGTTGGTGATTAAGGTGGTATTTAGTAGGTTTTTAATTTAATGAAAGTATGATAAGTAATTTATGGAGTTATTAGATGGTGAGATAAGAATTAGAGATATTAAATGTTGTGAATATAAGAGGTTAACAACGGTGTTTGGTTGTTATGGGGTGTGTGATAGAGATAATGAGGAATTGTTTAGAGTTTAAATCTGGTAGTTTAATGTTTTATAATTACTAGCATGGAAAAGTAACTGTTAAATCTTTTTAAATTTGATACTTGTTCTAAATGTGTATCTATAAATTGAATTGTAAAATGTGATTTTCAAGCTTTTGTTAGTGCAATTTCTATTAATGATAAGAATTTAACATTAAGTTTAAGGAAAACTAAGATTGGATCGATTAGAAATCCAAGTAACAAGTCTGAATTCAGTTGTTGAATATTCGATGAAGTTAAACAAACACCATGATTGGTGGTTATAATGCTGGTTGAAGTTGCTGACAATGAGGTTGTAAAAGGGTAATAACACATCAAATCTTGAAATAACTGTGTTGAACTACAAAACAATCGTGAATCTCCGATACTAATGAAATTAATATTATGTCCAAGATTTAGTAAATAACAGATACATATTTTTCAATTTTCAATTACTTCTTTTCAATCAAAACAAGAGGGTATTAGAATTTCAATTTTGTTGTTATTTAATAAGTTTATCAATGTTTTTGCTAAGCTGTAATTGTATGTATAAATTATTCATAGATTGATTGTTTTTGTAGTAAAATATAACTTATGAACACATGATTTGTATGCATTGGGATTTGATAATCCTGTTAGATAAAACATGGTTGGTTTTTAATCTCTAAACGTGTTTATTTATTTCAACTTTGTAATTGGTTTGGATAAATAATTCTGGATTAATACATACTGGTTGGGAATAAGGTCGTTCGTTTGTAAGTCAATTGATGTGGTTGTAACATGTTGTCAAATTTAACTGATTTGTTTTAATAAATTGGCTGTATTTGTTAATGTATATAAATTTTAGATAATATTGATTTGTTTTGAATATTTGTTGATAAATTGTATCAGGTCGTTTTATTAATGTTATATTAATTTGGATTGATTATAGAAAGGATTTGTTAACATCTTACGAATAGCTTTAATCTGTTGGTATGTTAATGACATCTTGTTTGTAGATGTGTAGAAAGTCTGTTGAATAAGTTATCTTGTAATACCTGTTGGTTTGTTGTAAGTTTATGATTTAAATGTGTTTAGATTTCTTTAATTTAATTCAAATTTATTAGAATGGTTAAACTTATAGCTTATAATATCGATTAATAAACGGTTGTTAGTTGTAAGAGCTAATACGATGTTGATTTTGGTTAATTGATTTAACTTTTAAGAGAAAATGACATGGTATAAATAGTAAGACTGTTACGTTGATTTCTTTCAGAGTTTTTTGAGACAACATATTGATGAGAAGAATTGATAGATTGGGTTTTTGGTTTAGTTTAAGTTATGATTTATGTTTGTATTGAATGATTAAAACTTCTACTTTTTGTATAGAATTAATTACATGTACAATACTTTATATTCTGAATTATAACAACAATCGGTAAGCATAAAAATTTAGAAGGTTTACTGAGATCTATCAATATACAGGGGATAAACTTTACCATTGGGTTTATTATAAATTAGATATAAATTATGGTTCTCTTTGAATTACATGTAGTTAACTTAGGTTTTAAAACAACATATATATATACCTGTTTGAATAAACAATCTTAAGAGAATATCTATAATGATAGGTTTATAAGGGTGCATGGGCGTTGTGTTGGGTTTAAATAGATATTAATTCTAATTATTATTGATTTGATTAAGATGAATTAGGTTGTAGTGATATCTTGTTTTAATTGAATTATGTTTTATGTAATTTATGTCAATGTAGATTAAGGTTAAAATTTTGTTGTAATTTAGAATTGGAGTATGTTTTGGTGATTTAAAGTGTTTTTTGTTAATGGAGGGTTGATTTGGTTGGATAAATATCGGACATAAAGATGTAGATCATTATATAATTATTATCAGGATTAAAAGAGGTAATATAATAAGCATGTTAACCGTTATATGTGTTGTTAGTTTGGATTAATAATAACCGTTAGTTTGTTTATATAAGTTATTTATATGTAAATAGTTTAAGAAGATTTGTGTTAGTCGGATAGGAATATAATGTTTAGAATTAAATGACATATTGGTGATTAGAAAGAAGTAGTTGAAATTATAAATTGGGTAGTTGTAATTGTATTATCATGGCTATGAAATTATGATGGGATGAAGTAGTGTTTTAAATTTGTGATATTGAAACCAAGAATAAATGGTGTTTGTTTGGATGGGTTTAAGTTTATAATAATATAACAACAATAAGTTCAGTTTTATGATGAAATTTTTGTTAACTGTTGACCAGTCATTTATCATGTTAATTTAGATAGGTTTATGCTTATATTTGTGTTTTCAATCAAAGATGTTAATTGGTTGTTTTGAACGGGATTAATAACATACATAAGTTTTAGGTATATTGATAGGGTAGGTTTAAAGTTTTCGGTTTATAAAGGTTGTTAAATGCGTATGGTCGATGTTTTAACTTGAGGTTAATAAATAGATGTTAAGAAAACAAAATTGTAATGTGTTGTTAATAGACGGGAATTGTTGATAGGATGTTATAACGTTTGGGTGTTAGTAGTTGTGAGAATGTGGATTTAGATATGGATTTAATGTGGTTATTGGTTTGGATGTTTTTGTTGTTTTAATTCATCTTTAAGGTGAAATAGTAGAACAGGTGAATGGTTATTGGTGTGAACGTTGTATCTGTTTGTTGAAATTGATTTGTTGTGTATAAACTTGGGTATCGAAATTGTTGTATTAGTAATTAGATAATGTGATAAGGTTTTGTATATAATTTGTAAATATTTCGATGAGATTATTAGTAATAAGAAGTAGATTGGTATAAATATTGTGTTGAAAGGGTTAGATGGATCAAATATGTTAGGTTTTGGTTTTAGGTTCAATCATGGATTACATGGAGAAATGTTGAGGATGAAGCGGTAAATGTGTTGGTAAATAAAGAGATTAAATTAAGGAAAAACCATATTGAATTAGTAGTTGTATAAACATGAAATGATATGGAACAAGGAAGTGAATAGGATATTGGTGTGTTTGTGTTGGGGATTAGTAAATGTAATTGTTGATTGGATAATATGGGGTTATAGGATTTATATTTGATTGATAAAGGGTTTAAATTTGGTTATCTATGTCAATAATTGGTCTCATTGATGAGGTAGGTTAACTTATTAGGAAGGAATGGGGTTAAATTACATAGAAGTTAAAATGTGGATGTTTAATTTATAATTTATGATTTTGGGTTTTTATTGAGAGTAGTTTAATAACAACATTTTGTTTGCGGAATAATAATGTGTAGTTAGGAGTTGGTTTTTTGGTAGGATATACGTTGGTTAATATTTGTTTTGTTGGAATGGAGGTTGGTGTTAAATATGTTTAAGATTTTTAGATTAATGTTTTGGAACAATGGGTGTTTGGTAGAATGCGTTATTGGGTTTAGAATTTGGAAATAAATGTGTAGTTTATTAATCAGATTAGATTAATTGGTTTCTATTAGTTTGTGTTAGTAATTCTTATAAATTTGAGGTAAAATCAATATTTATTATGGTTGTTAATATTCTTAGGGATTAGAATAGTATTTTAATCATGTTTTGGGGTGGATTTTGTTGTTTAGTTATTAATATTGTTTGTGTAGAAATTTAGAAATATGATGTTGTTTTATGTAAAAGATTATTGGGTTTGAAAGGTAGTATGTATTCTATTGTTTATTTGTTTTATTTGATTGAGATTTTTAGTGGAAATTAACAAGTTATATGTGTTTAGTTTTAAGTTGATTTTAGGAAACAATTCGTTTAAAGTTCAGGAAGTAGATCTTATTTTGAGTAGTAGTAATAGGTTGTCATGTTTTTGGTAGGTTTAGTTGTTTTGTTTGTCTAAAGTGTGTGTATTGTTCTGAATTGTTGGTAGTTTGAAATATGTTTTGAAAAGGATTAGAGACTTGTATGGTTGTTGGAAAGGTTATGAAGTTCTAGAAGTTATAGGATTGATAATATTATGATGTTGGTTGGGATTTGTTTTAAGAGTAATGAGTTTTGAGATTTGATAGGTAGTAGGTTTGGTTGTTTGGACGTTTGGGATGATTTTCTTGGGTATAGTGATAATTTTGTTGGGTTTAAATATTGTAGTTAAATTATGATGTTTTAATTAATTAGAAATATGTTAGTAAATTGATGTTGAAGTTGTTTGTGAACAGATGTGGTGAAATGGTAACTATGGTGGGATGATTGGAAGAAAGGAGTATGGAGGAATGGGGGTAGAAATAGGTTTTGAGTTTAGTTTAGAACATGTTAATAAATGTAGAATAATGGGATCTAGATAAAGAATAAGATTCGATTGGGATGAGAATTCAGTTCTGTTTATGTTGATTCGGGGTTGTAGATAGATTTATAGGATGAAATAATAAAAGTGGTAGATGTTGTAAGAATTTGGGATCAACAATTGGAAATAGAGGTGATAACGGATTGTTGGAGGTATTACATCTTGGGGATGGAGAATGAAGTTGTTTTGTGATATTTAGGGGATTAAAGATCTTTATCCTAGTTATATAAGATTCGGTTCATAAATGTTTTGTTTGATTAATTGGAATGTTGTTTTGTTTGATAGATTCGATGTTGGATTATGGGGTTGTTATGATGTCAGTTTAAATAGAGGTTAAATGTGATAAGTAAGAAGAAAAGAGGATGGTTGATGTTTGGTGAATTGGAATTGCATTGGAGCAGTATGTGTTTGGGTTGAAAGGATGAAGAATAGGGAGATTAGAGGTTATAGGACTGAAGGGTGTTAGAAAGATAGAAATAGGAATTGGGAGAACGGGGAGGGATTAATGTTTTGTTGTGTTGGTCGGATGTTTGGATTTTGATTAATCTTATTAAGAGGTAAGGGAGATAGAAGGGGATTAGAAGATAGAAGGGAGGTTGACATAGAGGGTATCAATATTATGGACTTGATTTTAGTAGGAGAGAATGGTGATTTAGGTTGGACAGTTTGATGATTTTGATTGGTGATGTTGGGTTGTTGAGTTGTGAGGATGTATAGAGGTCAATTGGTAAGGTGTGGAGGATCGTCATTGGACAAATACATGTAGTAATGTTTGGATAAACGTTGTAATATTTTGGATGTTAGATAATAGGATTTATAGTTGATAAAATAGTGAATTGTCATGTAGGATTGGAGATGTTACGTCAGGTTGTTAGGTGTTTAGGTTTTTTGAAGAGGAGAATGTTTATCTATTGGGATTTATGTGGTGGTTCGTTTGATCGAATTGATGTTGATGGGGGTTGGAGTTTGGATGTTGGAGGTTGGGTATGAGGATTAAGAGTGGTTTGGTTAGTTTATGTTGAAGGGAGATGGGTATAGCGGGAGTTAGATACAGGTGATGGATTGGTATGGATATTGATGTGGGTGTTGGGATTATTGGGGACTAATGGGGTTTGATTGATCAGGGTAATCTGGTTTGGGTTCCAGTTAATAATTCGTTTTCACATATTCGTTGTATTTCCGATAGTCTACGTTGTCTTTCGGGATATTGGTTACAAGTTAGTACGATTGATGTGCAGCTATTGCTGGTATTGATGGATGGTTTTTCTAATTTCTTTGATCAGAATAATGTGTTTGTTAATCCAATTCAGGGGTTGTCGTAGGAGGTTTTGTTCTCTTTGAATATTTGGGATACGAGATAGGCAGCTAGGAAACATGTTGATCAGTAATTAATTGTTAATGATTCAGATCCGAGGATTGATGTTCCTTTGTTAATGGTCATGCTTTCGATGTTACATGGTTGTTGTGTTTTGCCTAGGATTCTGGCATAAAATGTTTGATTTGGTCCGGGTACAGTATTCTTTAGTTGAATATCTAATCGGTTCTTACAAGCTGGACTAATCGATGTTTGGAACGTTTGGTTACAACGGGTAGAGGTAATACCTTTTAATCCGATAAATGTAGATGTTTTTGTTGGAGTGTTTTCAGCTGTTAATAGATATCAGTTGTGGTTAGTTATGGATCTTTGGGTGTTGTTAACGGTAAAGCATAAGCTCGTGATGGTGTTTCCAAGTTTTAAACATGTTGAAGCTTTAAACCAAAGTAATTTGCCGGTATCTGTATACATTTTTGTTGGAGTTTGGAACCGACCTCATCTGGCTTGTTTCATAAGTTTTATTGCAGCTAATCATATTTGACAACTGGTGACTTCTGGTATCATTGCTACGTTGACAATGGTGATGTAATCCCGCATTGTTGGTTCTTTTAAAGCAATTATGGCATTGAATTTTGTGTTGTTGGTGTTTCAGTACATGTTTGGATGTTGTTTTGGTATCGATATGTTAGTATTGTTGTTTGTTAAGGTATTTGCCATTGTTAAAGGTTTAGTGTTTGTATGTTTGGTAACTTCGGAACATTTGTACTAATTTCATTAGTTTGTGATCGGGATTTAAGTTGAATTTGTTCGGATTGATTTTAAGTTTAACGTTTGGTTCCATCAGAATCTTGAATTGTTTGACAAGATCGGCTCATAATATTTGTTTCTTTTCATTTGTTGATGTTGTGGCTAGGGCCAAAGGTAACATTCGGAGGATGGCATTTCGTTGTCTTAATTGATTTCTGGTTGGAGTTCTTGCACTTAAGACTCGATATGGAGTTCTCAATCCTTTTTTGCTAAGGTCGTATGTTAGTAGTCCAATATATGAGTATAATTTATTGAGTTTATATACTGGAAAGGATTTGGAATGCATTGCTGCATTAACACCTGCTAGTCAACCTTGGGCTGCTGCTTCTTCGTATCCCGTTGATCCACAGATTTGACCTGCCATAAATACTCCTGATATACATCTTAGCTGCAACGATTCGTCTATTTCACCTGAACAAATTACATCGTATTCTACACTGTATCCGAACTTGGCAACATGGACGTTGGTAAATGCTGGTATAGTTTTTAACATTTTTGTTTGTATTTCAATTGGAAGGGAGGTGAAGGCTCCGTTTAGGTATACAGTTTCATCATCAAATCCTTCTGGTTCTATGATGAGTCTTTGATATTTACGATTTGAATGGATTATTCTATTCTCGATTGAAGAACAACGTTTGGATCCGGCTCCTAGTGATATACCTCTTTGTGAGGATGAATAAACAGCATAGGTCTTTAATATTTTGTAGGTATCTTCGTTGGTATGTAGGGAGTAACAGTATAATTGGTTTATAAATGAGGTTAATTTTCCACTGAAGCCATACAATGGTTTCTCGCTTGGCATTGGTTGAGTGTGTTCTCAGTTTATAGAGGTTTTTATTAGTCGTGGTGGAGTACTTGTTTTGAAACGTTTGAATCTGATACCATATTTATTGAATAGGTTTAACATGCAGTTTTGACGTTGGGTAAGTGGCTTTCCACCAGGTATAACACATTCACCAATGTGACATGTTGCTCGGCCAAATGGTCCTGTTGCTACTACAACTGCTTTGGTGTATAGTTCAGATCCGGATGCTAATTTCAATAAAATTTTGTTGTTAAGATGTATTATATCGATAACCTCATCGTAAATAACAGTTAAGGTGTTTAATATTTCGAGAGATAAGGTTCTGTACATTTCTCTGTCAACTTGGATTCTAAGAGCTCTAACTGCTCTGCCTCTTGATTTGTTAAGAGTATCGATGTGGGTTGCACTTTTATCAGCTAATTGGCCCATAATACCTCCAACACATGTTAGTTCACAGATTAATTGAGATTTTGTTAGGCCACCGATTGATGGATTACATGAGAGTTTACCAACATCTTGTTGATTGGCTACGACTATTGCAGTTTTAACAAGTTTACTTGATGCGTTTGCTGCTTCAATTCCGGCATGTCCACATCCAATAACTACCACGTTGTACATTTTTACTTTATTTTCCATAGCACAGGTAGTTAGTTAAGGTGTGGGCGGT
>JAWRYS010000226.1:0-48125 GCA_034769895.1 Magicicada septendecula | reverse complement strand
CAAGCTCTTTTACAACTTTTCACCTTAATATAACACTAGAAAATTCATCACTTATCTTAAAATCCTAAAACAACTCAATATCCAAATATATCATATGCGTAATCACTTACTAACCATTAGACTCTGAATCTCATAATTGTTTAAATCCCTTTTCAATTATTTAAAATTCCACAGTACAATAGTTTACATAAAAAATACATAAAATACACAACAGCAAAATACACAAATACATTGACATTAATATACACAAAAATATACAATCCAAATTTACCAATTAATCGTTTACCATAAATCAGTCATAAACAGTCCATTTAAAAAAAAAAACACTCCACATAATTAAGTGTTTATAAACACACTAAAATGTTTACCCTCCATCGTCAAATAATAGTCGAATCTTAAAACTATATACATTGTTTATTATTAGATATCTTGTACTAACATCATAAACACATATACAATTCAAATGTTCATCATTATCCTCAAACTCATTTAACCTGTCATGATTGGTCATTGTCCTGTCACTCCTGTATAATCAGTCATAATTAGGTATTTTATATTATCATTGTTATCAACATCATCTCCTACTACCTCAGTTTCAATACAAGGTAAGTTTTTATTATATTTATCACTTCTCTCTCCACCTAACCTTTCTACAAATTCTTCATAATTTCTATTTACTCTATATAACTCCATCTCCCAATTATCACACAACTCTCTTACACAATATCCTCCTATCATAACCCCAAATCACATTCTCTCTCTCCATATATGCAGGGGACACTACAACTTTATTCTCGCACCACCTATCAGGTGCACAAAAAATCCAGGGCAACTATTTGCAGACCTTTTGTCTCCCAAATCTACATCGAAGGCACTCTCGTCCTTCCTAAAAACATGTATATCACCCCCAAATACACCATTAAGGGAAGAATCTACCCCCTGCAATTCCCCTACAATTATACTCTCTCTACACACTCTCTTTAACCCTTCAAAACACACTATCATTCCATTATTATCATATTCTATTCCCATAAAATTTCATTATCACTACTCTGTTTACACAATCATTTTCTAATATCATACTTTTATTTATATTATCATAATTTTCGACCCCACTTACCTTGTCATCTTTGTTTATCTCTAACTTGTCTACTTTGTCAATATTACATTTTGTCTCTGTATTTTCATTTTTAATTCTTCTAATTTCTCATTTAATTGATTCAATTTTACATTTTGTACGTTGTTTTGTTTCTTAGTTCGTTCTCAAGACTATTAAACTTTTCGTCAATTTCTTTTAATACGCTATTTTGTGTTTTAATTAGTATAAACAAATCTTCTAACGATATCTTACTCTTGATTGCCCTAGGCGTTGAATTTGCGCTTATTTCGTCTAATAAAATTGACTCTGTAGCTGTATTATTTATTTCTATGCTGTTATTACTTTCTGCCATTTTGACAATTTTAATATTGAAATGACTATTTCGTTATACTTGTCACAATTACTACTTAATATGTTTTTGTCAACATAACCTCCTCGTGTATTAGGTTATGCACTATTCTATCACTCTCCTTGTTTCTGAATCTGGCCTATATTTTATATAAAATGGCTTTATATAAAGTCCGTTGTTCGGGGCCAATTGTTAACTCACGGACTCTTGCACACAAATATTTATATTTATATACATATAAAATTTACTGTTATATGGTAAACACATGTACTTACCAATTCCATGTATGTGGGAGCACGTGATTTTTTCTACTGTAAATCTCTCTTTCAGGGGCCAGGGTTCATTCTCGGCGAGATTCAGATTCAAAAAGGTGATAGAAATAATAACACTGATCGTTAATTGAGTGTAATCACTAGATTTTAATTGCCGGAATAAAATAAACATATATATGGAGTAATGCCCAAAATGGCGTCACATACAATTGTAAAAACAAAATGGTGGCTACATTTACTCAAACCCTATTCAGTCATAGTTATTTTGTATCACAGTGAAGCTTGTTGTTACTCTCCTTATAATTTTTTACTTCTGGCTGCAGCTCTAATTACGTAATTACTTATATATTAATGGATTACACAAACCAATGCCCTCTGTATATATAATCATGGCCATGCGTTCACTCACTCGTGCTCACATTCACTCTCACTATTGCAAATACATTGATCAAATTTAGCTGGTATCAATTAATGAGCTCATGATTAAGAAAAAGGTGATAATGGTTTAACTTCTCTAAACGTGGGCAGAGTTGCTCCCTCGCTGGTGTTGGCTGTTGTCCAGGAGTATGGCCGGTGTTCGCCTCATAATCATCGTTTCTCGGTTAGTGTTCACTGACTCTACATTTGATGTTTTACTGTTAATATTACTTGAGTCCTCTACAACTCCACTATCACATTTGTACTTGTAAATAATAACTTTTTAAAACTTCTGTGGAAAACTGAGTCACCAGCGATACATCGCTGTTGACTCTTGGTGTGCTGTGCTGAACTTGAGAAAGAGGAATATGCAAATTTGCGCTTGTGTTAGTGCATTCGACGTCATCGTCTTTTGCTTGATGGACCACGCCTCGTTACATATACGTTGTGGTTCATGCGTCATTGTCTTTTGTTTATGACGAAACAGCTTTATAACCCAATCACAATTCTTATTTATAGTCCGTCATCATATACACCGCCATTATCTCTACCGGCTTTTGCTCGTCCAACGGTGACCTTGGCATTGTGCTACTCTCACTGAATATGCGTTGTTCCTTTTTACAGAGGGACAATGGACCTAACCATTCTTTAGTTAACTGTTATACAATAAAACATTATAAATAAACTCAAATCCCATAATTAAGGTATTGGGCCTTTCTGTACTGTTACAAACCCCCTCAATGAAAGATTTTGTGTCGAGACACAAAAACTGTCATTGACTCATTCATACGGTTCTAAAAGGATCAGCCTAGATATGTCGCCATAACCCCCAGTAATGTTAATATATAAAAATTTATAATCACTTACTCTTGGTCCAATGATGCTGATCGCACCCTCTGACCTTACTGGACTTCTCAGGCGAGATCCCCACACCATAAGGCCATGAGGCACTTAACGTTCCTGCTCTGACGCACCGGCCAGCTCAGGACCGCGGTCACAACACCACAACACTCTGAAACATCGAATACAAAAATTTAATATAGTGGTCTAATATACTTCCATATCTGCAACTGATATGTTTCCCTTTAGATGCATTGGTTTGTGTCTGGGCATTGGTTTGTTCAATTCTAAAAATTTTCAACACAACAACAACAACAACAACACAAGATTTCAACACAGACTGATTTTTTACCACCACCAAATTCAATCTCTTCCTTGTAAGAGAAAAATATATATTCCTACAAATAATATAATACACAAACAATTCTTTAATATTACCCAGAACACCATCACCTATTTATTTCTATAAAATTCACCCTACAACTACTATGGCAGACAAGTTCTTTATTCAAATTTTATTACTCAACTTTATAATCATTTTATTCTTTTGCAAATGACATCATACTATATTTTATTCAACACCATTTCTAACTTTATCTCTTTAATATTCAAAATCTACTATCTTTTAACATTTGTTACCGTCGTTACCAATAACAATAAAACATCATAAAACATTAGACATTGCACATTAACATTGTTACATTTACATTACATATCTCATATTTACACAATTTGTACCAAAACTTTATAACATTACTACTATCAACAATTCTCCATTAACTTTTAGTTATTTAACATTTGTTATAAGATTCTATACAACAAAATTTCAACTTTATCCTTACCTTTCTGTTACATCACCTTCCTACTATGAATTTTCTTTTTCTAACCCTTTTATCCTTACTAGTTTGGGTGACTCTCTATTATTCACTATTCTCTATCTTATTTTGGCATTTGTCAATCTAACCTTACTCACCTCTTTTTTACTACTAACCGCTTCTAACCATTAACATATTATGACACCAATATCTCTATAATAACCCCCTTCACTAATCCCATTTAAAACCTCTGGCACCGCTCATTTTTTGTACTAGTATATGTGTTCCCACTTACCAACTCATTCCTTTTATCGGTTCCTGACCCTTTCAGATAACCCTTTCCGGCACTAAACGGTCCCTTCCTGTCCCAACACCTTTCGTTGCGGACTCCCTACACCACTACCCTTACTACAAAATATCACCATCAACATAATATAATTACCATTCACATTACTCACCTCTACATATAATCACTAACTACTGTGTCCCTAAAATATCTAACACCTCTTTATATATTATCAGTATCTCAACTCTTATTTTCACTAACTCCCATTAACTCTGCTTAACTAACTCCAATTGACTAATTCAAATGCCTTTATTTTAATAGTTATCACCCAAGCTCTTTTACAACTTTTCACCTTAATATACCACTAGAAAATTCATCACTTATCTTAAAATCCTAAAACAACTCAATATCCAAATATATCATATGCGTAATCACTTACTAACCATTAGACTCTGAATCTCATAATTGTTTAAATCCCTTATCAATTATTTAAAATTCCACAGTACATAGTTTACATAAAAAATACATAAAATACACAACAGCGAAATACACAAATACATTGACATTAATATACACAAAAATATACAATCCAAATTTACCAATTAATCGTTTACCATAAATCAGTCATAAACAGTCCATTTAAAAAAAAAACACTCCACATAATTAAGTGTTTATAAACACACTAAAATGTTTACCCTCCATCGTCAAATAATAGTCGAATCTTAAAACTATATACATTGTTTATTATTAGATATCTTGTACTAACATCATAAACACATATACAATTCAAATGTTCATCATTATCCTCAAACTCATTTAACCTGTCATGATTGGTCATTGTCCTGTCACCTCCTGTATAATCAGTCATAATTAGGTATTTTATATTATCATTGTTATCAACATCATCTCCTACTACCTCAGTTTCAATACAAGGTAAGTTTTTATTATATTTATCACTTCTCTCTCCACCTAACCTTTCTACAAATTCTTCATAATTTCTATTTACTCTATATAACTCCATCTCCCAATTATCACACAACTCTCTTACACAATATCTCCTATCATAACCCCAAATCACATTCTCTCTCTCCATATATGCAGGGGACACTACAACTTTATTCTCGCACCACCTATCAGGTGCACAAAAAAATCCAGGGCAACTATTTGCAGACCTTTTGTCTCCCAAATCTACATCGAAGGCACTCTCGTCCTTCCTAAAAACATGTATATCACCCCCAAATACACCATTAAGGGAAGAATCTACCCCCTGCAATTCCCCTACAATTATACTCTCTCTACACACTCTCTTTAACCCTTCAAAACACACTATCATTCCATTATTATCATATTCTATTCCCCATAAAATTTCATTATCACTACTCCTGTTTACACAATCATTTTCTAATATCATACTTTTATTTATATTATCATAATTTTCGACCCCACTTACCTTGTCATCTTTGTTTATCTCTAACTTGTCTACTTTGTCAATATTACAATTTTGTCTCTGTATTTCATTTTTTAATTCTTCTAATTTCTCATTTAATTGATTCAATTTTACATTTTGTACGTTGTTTTGTTTCTTTAGTTCGTTCTCAAGACTATTAAACTTTTCGTCAATTTCTTTTAATACGCTATTTTGTGTTTTAATTAGTATAAACAAATCTTCTAACGATATCTTACTCTTGATTGCCCTAGGCGTTGAATTTGCGCTTATTTCGTCTAATAAAATTGACTCTGTAGCTGTATTATTTATTTCTATGCTGTTATTACTTTCTGCCATTTTGACAATTTTATATTGAAATGACTATTTCGTTATACTTGTCACAATTACTACTTAATATTTTTTTGTCAACATAACCTCTCGTGTATTAGGTTATGCACTATTCTATCACTCTCCTTGTTTCTGAATCTGGCCTATATTTTATATAAAATGGCTTTATATAAAGTCCGTTGTTCGGGGGCCAATTGTTAACTCACGGACTCTTGCACACAAATATTTATATTTATATACATATAAAATTTACTGTTATATGGTGAACACATGTACTTACCAATTCCATGTATGTGGGAGCACGTGGTTTTTTCTACTGTAAATCTCTCTTTCAGGGGCCAGGGTTCATTCTCGGCGAGATTCAGATTCAAAAAGGTGATAGAAATAATAACACTGATCGTTAATTGAGTGTAATCACTAGATTTAATTGCCGGAATAAAATAAACATATATATGGAGTAATGCCCAAAATGGCGTCACATACAATTGTAAAAACAAAATGATGGCTACATTTACTCAAACCCTATTCAGTCATAGTTATTTTGTATCACAGTGAAGCTTGTTGTTACTCTCCTTATAATTTTTTACTTCTGGCTGCAGCTCTAATTACGTAATTACTTATATATTAATGGATTACACAAACCAATGCCCTCTGTATATATAATCATGGCCATGCGTTCACTCACTCGTGCTCACATTCACTCTCACTATTGCAAATACATTGATCAAATTTAGCTGGTATCAATTAATGAGCTCATGATTAAGAAAAAGGTGATAATGGTTTAACTTCTCTAAACGTGGGCAGAGTTGCTCCCTCGCTGGTGTTGGCTGTTGTCAGGAGTATGGCCGGTGTTCGCCTCATAATCATCGTTTCTCGGTAGTGTTCACTGACTCTACATTTGATGTTTTACTGTTAATATTACTTGAGTCCTCTACAACTCCACTATCACATTTGTACTTGTAAATAATAACTTTTTAAAACTTCTGTGGAAAACTGAGTCACCAGCGATACATCGCTGTTGACTCTTTGGTGTGCTGTGCTGAACTGAGAAAGAGGAATATGCAAATTTGCGCTTGTGTTAGTGCATTCGACGTCATCGTCTTTTGCTTGATGGGACCACGCCTCGTTACATATACGTTGTGGTTCATGCGTCATTGTCTTTTGTTTATGACGAAACAGCTTTATAACCCAATCACAATTCTTATTTATAGTCCGTCATCATATACACCGCCATTATCTCTACCGGCTTTTGCTCGTCCAACGGTGACCTTGGCATTGTGCTACTCTCACTGAATATGCGTTGTTCCTTTTTTACAGAGGGACAATGGACCTAACCATTCTTTAGTTAACTGTTATACAATAAAACATTATAAAATAAACTCAAATCCCATAATTAAGGTATTGGGCCTTTCTGTACTGTTACAAACCTCCTCAATGAAAGATTTTGTGTCGAGACACAAAAACTGTCATTGACTCATTCATACGGTTCTAAAAGGATCAGCCTAGATATGTCGCCATAACCCCCAGTAATGTTAATATATAAAAATTTATAATCACTTACTCTTGGTCCAATGATGCTGATCGCACCCTCTGACCTTACTGGACTTCTCAGGCGAGATCCCCACACCATAAGGCCATGAGGCACTTAACGTTCCTGCTCTGACGCACCGGCCAGCTCAGGACCGCGGTCACAACACCACAAAACTCTGAAACATCGAATACAAAAATTTAATATAGTGGTCTAATATACTTCCATATCTGCAACTGATATGTTTCCCTTTAGATGCATTGGTTTGTGTCTGGGCATTGGTTTGTTCAATTCTAAAAATTTCAACACAACAACAACAACAAGATTTCAACATAGACTGATTTTTTACCACCACCAAATTCAATCTCTTCCTTGTAAGAGAAAAATATATATTCCTACAAATAATATAATACACAAACAATTCTTTAATATTACCCAGAACACCATCACCTATTTATTTCTATAAAATTCACCCTACAACTACTATGGCAGACAAGTTCTTTATTCAAATTTTATTACTCAACTTTATAATCATTTTATATCTTTTGCAAATGACATCATACTATATTTTATTCAACACCATTTCTAACTTATCTCTTTAATATTCAAAATCTACTATCTTTTAACATTTGTTACCGTCGTTACCAATAACAATAAAACATCATAAAACATTAGACATTGCACATTAACATTGTTACATTTACAGTACATATCTCATATTTACACAATTTGTAACAAAACTTTATAACATTACTACTATGCAACAATTCTCCATTAACTTTTAGTTATTTAACATTTGTTATAAGATTCTATACAACAAAATTTCAACTTTATCCTTACCTTTCTGTTACATCACCTTCCTACTATGAATTTTCTTTTTCTAACCCTTTTATCCTTACTAGTTTGGGTGACTCTCTATTATTCACTATTCTCTATCTTATTTTGGCATTGTCAATCTTACCTTACTCACCTCTTTTTTACTACTAACCGCTTCTAACCATTAACATATTATGACACCAATATCTCTATAATAACCCCCTTCACTAATCCCATTTAAAACCTCTGGCACCGCTCATTTTTTGTACTAGTATATGTGTTCCCACTTACCAACTCATTCCTTTATCGGTTCCTGACCCTTTCAGATAACCCTTTCCGGCACTAAACGGTCCCTTCCTGTCCCAACACCTTTCGTTGCGGACTCCCTACACCACTACCCTTACTACAAAATATCACCATCAACATAATATAATTACCATTCACATTACTCACCTCTACATATAATCACTAACTACTGTGTCCCTAAAATATCTAACACCTCTTTATATATTATCAGTATCTCAACTCTTATTTTCACTAACTCCCATTAACTCTGCTTAACTAACTCCAATTGACTAATTCAAATGCCTTTATTTTAATAGTTATCACCCAAGCTCTTTTACAACTTTTCACCTTAATATACCACTAGAAAATTCATCACTTATCTTAAAATCCTAAAACAACTCAATATCCAAATATATCATATGCGTAATCACTTACTAACCATTAGACTCTGAATCTCATAATTGTTTAAATCCCTTATCAATTATTTAAAATTCCACAGTACATAGTTTACATAAAAAATACATAAAATACACAACAGCAAAATACACAAATACATTGACATTAATATACACAAAAATATACAATCCAAATTTACCAATTAATCGTTTACCATAAATCAGTCATAAACAGTCCATTTAAAAAAAAAAACACTCCACATAATTAAGTGTTTATAAACACACTAAAATGCTTTACCCTCCATCGTCAAATAATAGTCGAATCTTAAAACTATATACATTGTTTATTATTAGATATCTTGTACTAACATCATAAACACATATACAATTCAAATGTTCATCATTATCCTCAAACTCATTTAACCTGTCATGATTGGTCATTGTCCTGTCACCTCCTGTATAATCAGTCATAATTAGGTATTTTATATTATCATTGTTATCAACATCATCTCCTACTACCTCAGTTTCAATACAAGGTAAGTTTTTATTATATTTATCACTTCTCTCTCCACCTAACCTTTCTACAAATTCTTCATAATTTCTATTTACTCTATATAACTCCATCTCCCAATTATCACACAACTCTCTTACACAATATCTCCTATCATAACCCCAAATCACATTCTCTCTCTCCATATATGCAGGGGACACTACAACTTTATTCTCGCACCACCTATCAGGTGCACAAAAAATCCAGGGCAACTATTTGCAGACCTTTTGTCTCCCAAATCTACATCGAAGGCACTCTCGTCCTTCCTAAAAACATGTATATCACCCCCAAATACACCATTAAGGGAAGAATCTACCCCCTGCAATTCCCCTACAATTATACTCTCTCTACACACTCTCTTTAACCCTTCAAAACACACTATCATTCCATTATTATCATATTCTATTCCCCATAAAATTTCATTATCACTACTCCTGTTTACACAATCATTTTCTAATATCATACTTTTATTTATATTATCATAATTTTCGACCCCACTTACCTTGTCATCTTTGTTTATCTCTAACTTGTCTACTTTGTCAATATTACAATTTTGTCTCTGTATTTCATTTTTTAATTCTTCTAATTTCTCATTTAATTGATTCAATTTTACATTTTGTACGTTGTTTTGTTTCTTTAGTTCGTTCTCAAGACTATTAAACTTTTCGTCAATTTCTTTTAATACGCTATTTTGTGTTTTAATTAGTATAAACAAATCTTCTAACGATATCTTACTCTTGATTGCCCTAGGCGTTGAATTTGCGCTTATTTCGTCTAATAAAATTGACTCTGTAGCTGTATTATTTATTTCTATGCTGTTATTACTTTCTGCCATTTTGACAATTTTAATATTGAAATGACTATTTCGTTATACTTGTCACAATTACTACTTAATATGTTTTTGTCAACATAACCTCTCGTGTATTAGGTTATGCACTATTCTATCACTCTCCTTGTTTCTGAATCTGGCCTATATTTTATATAAAATGGCTTTATATAAAGTCCGTTGTTCGGGGGCCAATTGTTAACTCACGGACTCTTGCACACAAATATTTATATTTATATACATATAAAATTTACTGTTATATGGTAAACACATGTACTTACCAATTCCATGTATGTGGGAGCACGTGATTTTTTCTACTGTAAATCTCTCTTTCAGGGGCCAGGGTTCATTCTCGGCGAGATTCAGATTCAAAAAGGTGATAGAAATAATAACACTGATCGTTAATTGAGTGTAATCACTAGATTTTAATTGCCGGAATAAAATAAACATATATATGGAGTAATGCCCAAAATGGCGTCACATACAATTGTAAAAACAAAATGGTGGCTACATTTACTCAAACCCTATTCAGTCATAGTTATTTTGTATCACAGTGAAGCTTGTTGTTACTCTCCTTATAATTTTTTACTTCTGGCTGCAGCTCTAATTACGTAATTACTTATATATTAATGGATTACACAAACCAATGCCCTCTGTATATATAATCATGGCCATGCGTTCACTCACTCGTGCTCACATTCACTCTCACTATTGCAAATACATTGATCAAATTTAGCTGGTATCAATTAATGAGCTCATGATTAAGAAAAAGGTGATAATGGTTTAACTTCTCTAAACGTGGGCAGAGTTGCTCCCTCGCTGGTGTTGGCTGTTGTCCAGGAGTATGGCCGGTGTTCGCCTCATAATCATCGTTTCTCGGTTAGTGTTCACTGACTCTACATTTGATGTTTTACTGTTAATATTACTTCAGTCCTCTACAACTCCACTATCACATTTGTACTTGTAAATAATAACTTTTTAAAACTTCTGTGGAAAACTGAGTCACCAGCGATACATCGCTGTTGACTCTTTGGTGTGCTGTGCTGAACTGAGAAAGAGGAATATGCAAATTTGCGCTTGTGTTAGTGCATTCGACGTCATCGTCTTTTGCTTGATGGGACCACGCCTCGTTACATATACGTTGTGGTTCATGCGTCATTGTCTTTTGTTTATGACGAAACAGCTTTATAACCCAATCACAATTCTTATTTATAGTCCGTCATCATATACACCGCCATTATCTCTACCGGCTTTTGCTCGTCCAACGGTGACCTTGGCATTGTGCTACTCTCACTGAATATGCGTTGTTCCTTTTTACAGAGGGACAATGGACCTAACCATTCTTTAGTTAACTGTTATACAATAAAACATTATAAAATAAACTCAAATCCCATAATTAAGGTATTGGGCCTTTCTGTACTGTTACAAACCCCCTCAATGAAAGATTTTGTGTCGAGACACAAAAACTGTCATTGACTCATTCATACGGTTCTAAAAGGATCAGCCTAGATATGTCGCCATAACCCCCAGTAATGTTAATATATAAAAATTTATAATCACTTACTCTTGGTCCAATGATGCTGATCGCACCCTCTGACCTTACTGGACTTCTCAGGCGAGATCCCCACACCATAAGGCCATGAGGCACTTAACGTTCCTGCTCTGACGCACCGGCCAGCTCAGGACCGCGGTCACAACACCACAACACTCTGAAACATCGAATACAAAAATTTAATATAGTGGTCTAATATACTTCCATATCTGCAACTGATATGTTTCCCTTTAGATGCATTGGTTTGTGTCTGGGCATTGGTTTGTTCAATTCTAAAAATTTTCAACACAACAACAACAACAACAAGATTTCAACACAGACTGATTTTTTACCACCACCAAATTCAATCTCTTCCTTGTAAGAGAAAAATATATATTCCTACAAATAATATAATACACAAACAATTCTTTAATATTACCCAGAACACCATCACCTATTTATTTCTATAAAATTCACCCTACAACTACTATGGCAGACAAGTTCTTTATTCAAATTTTATTACTCAACTTTATAATCATTTTATATCTTTTGCAAATGACATCATACTATATTTTATTCAACACCATTTCTAACTTTATCTCTTTAATATTCAAAATCTACTATCTTTTAACATTTGTTACCGTCGTTACCAATAACAATAAAACATCATAAAACATTAGACATTGCACATTAACATTGTTACATTTACATTACATATCTCATATTTACACAATTTGTACCAAAACTTTATAACATTACTACTATCAACAATTCTCCATTAACTTTTAGTTATTTAACATTTGTTATAAGATTCTATACAACAAAATTTCAACTTTATCCTTACCTTTCTGTTACATCACCTTCCTACTATGAATTTTCTTTTTCTAACCCTTTTATCCTTACTAGTTTGGGTGACTCTCTATTATTCACTATTCTCTATCTTATTTTGGCATTTGTCAATCTAACCTTACTCACCTCTTTTTTACTACTAACCGCTTCTAACCATTAACATATTATGACACCAATATCTCTATAATAACCCCCTTCACTAATCCCATTTAAAACCTCTGGCACCGCTCATTTTTTGTACTAGTATATGTGTTCCCACTTACCAACTCATTCCTTTATCGGTTCCTGACCCTTTCAGATAACCCTTTCCGGCACTAAACGGTCCCTTCCTGTCCCAACACCTTTCGTTGCGGACTCCCTACACCACTACCCTTACTACAAAATATCACCATCAACATAATATAATTACCATTCACATTACTCACCTCTACATATAATCACTAACTACTGTGTCCCTAAAATATCTAACACCTCTTTATATATTATCAGTATCTCAACTCTTATTTTCACTAACTCCCATTAACTCTGCTTAACTAACTCCAATTGACTAATTCAAATGCCTTTATTTTAATAGTTATCACCCAAGCTCTTTTACAACTTTTCACCTTAATATACCACTAGAAAATTCATCACTTATCTTAAAATCCTAAAACAACTCAATATCCAAATATATCATATGCGTAATCACTTACTAACCATTAGACTCTGAATCTCATAATTGTTTAAATCCCTTATCAATTATTTAAAATTCCACAGTACATAGTTTACATAAAAAATACATAAAATACACAACAGCGAAATACACAAATACATTGACATTAATATACACAAAAATATACAATCCAAATTTACCAATTAATCGTTTACCATAAATCAGTCATAAACAGTCCATTTAAAAAAAAAAACACTCCACATAATTAAGTGTTTATAAACACACTAAAATGTTTACCCTCCATCGTCAAATAATAGTCGAATCTTAAAACTATATACATTGTTTATTATTAGATATCTTGTACTAACATCATAAACACATATACAATTCAAATGTTCATCATTATCCTCAAACTCATTTAACCTGTCATGATTGGTCATTGTCCTGTCACCTCCTGTATAATCAGTCATAATTAGGTATTTTATATTATCATTGTTATCAACATCATCTCCTACTACCTCAGTTTCAATACAAGGTAAGTTTTTATTATATTTATCACTTCTCTCTCCACCTAACCTTTCTACAAATTCTTCATAATTTCTATTTACTCTATATAACTCCATCTCCCAATTATCACACAACTCTCTTACACAATATCTCCTATCATAACCCCAAATCACATTCTCTCTCTCCATATATGCAGGGGACACTACAACTTTATTCTCGCACCACATATCAGGTGCACAAAAAATCCAGGGCAACTATTTGCAGACCTTTTGTCTCCCAAATCTACATCGAAGGCACTCTCGTCCTTCCTAAAAACATGTATATCACCCCCAAATACACCATTAAGGGAAGAATCTACCCCCTGCAATTCCCCTACAATTATACTCTCTCTACACACTCTCTTTAACCCTTCAAAACACACTATCATTCCATTATTATCATATTCTATTCCCCATAAAATTTCATTATCACTACTCCTGTTTACACAATCATTTTCTAATATCATACTTTTATTTATATTATCATAATTTTCGACCCCACTTACCTTGTCATCTTTGTTTATCTCTAACTTGTCTACTTTGTCAATATTACAATTTTGTCTCTGTATTTCATTTTTTAATTCTTCTAATTTCTCATTTAATTGATTCAATTTTACATTTTGTACGTTGTTTTGTTTCTTTAGTTCGTTCTCAAGACTATTAAACTTTTCGTCAATTTCTTTTAATACGCTATTTTGTGTTTTAATTAGTATAAACAAATCTTCTAACGATATCTTACTCTTGATTGCCCTAGGCGTTGAATTTGCGCTTATTTCGTCTAATAAAATTGACTCTGTAGCTGTATTATTTATTTCTATGCTGTTATTACTTTCTGCCATTTTGACAATTTTAATATTGAAATGACTATTTCGTTATACTTGTCACAATTACTACTTAATATTTTTTTGTCAACATAACCTCTCGTGTATTAGGTTATGCACTATTCTATCACTCTCCTTGTTTCTGAATCTGGCCTATATTTTATATAAAATGGCTTTATATAAAGTCCGTTGTTCGGGGGCCAATTGTTAACTCACGGACTCTTGCACACAAATATTTATATTTATATACATATAAAATTTACTGTTATATGGTGAACACATGTACTTACCAATTCCATGTATGTGGGAGCACGTGGTTTTTTCTACTGTAAATCTCTCTTTCAGGGGCCAGGGTTCATTCTCGGCGAGATTCAGATTCAAAAAGGTGATAGAAATAATAACACTGATCGTTAATTGAGTGTAATCACTAGATTTTAATTGCCGGAATAAAATAAACATATATATGGAGTAATGCCCAAAATGGCGTCACATACAATTGTAAAAACAAAATGATGGCTACATTTACTCAAACCCTATTCAGTCATAGTTATTTTGTATCACAGTGAAGCTTGTTGTTACTCTCCTTATAATTTTTTACTTCTGGCTGCAGCTCTAATTACGTAATTACTTATATATTAATGGATTACACAAACCAATGCCCTCTGTATATATAATCATGGCCATGCGTTCACTCACTCGTGCTCACATTCACTCTCACTATTGCAAATACATTGATCAAATTTAGCTGGTATCAATTAATGAGCTCATGATTAAGAAAAAGGTGATAATGGTTTAACTTCTCTAAACGTGGGCAGAGTTGCTCCCTCGCTGGTGTTGGCTGTTGTCCAGGAGTATGGCCGGTGTTCGCCTCATAATCATCGTTTCTCGGTTAGTGTTCACTGACTCTACATTTGATGTTTTACTGTTAATATTACTTGAGTCCTCTACAACTCCACTATCACATTTGTACTTGTAAATAATAACTTTTTAAAACTTCTGTGGAAAACTGAGTCACCAGCGATACATCGCTGTTGACTCTTTGGTGTGCTGTGCTGAACTGAGAAAGAGGAATATGCAAATTTGCGCTTGTGTTAGTGCATTCGACGTCATCGTCTTTTGCTTGATGGGACCACGCCTCGTTACATATACGTTGTGGTTCATGCGTCATTGTCTTTTGTTTATGACGAAACAGCTTTATAACCCAATCACAATTCTTATTTATAGTCCGTCATCATATACACCGCCATTATCTCTACCGGCTTTTGCTCGTCCAACGGTGACCTTGGCATTGTGCTACTCTCACTGAATATGCGTTGTTCCTTTTTACAGAGGGACAATGGACCTAACCATTCTTTAGTTAACTGTTATACAATAAAACATTATAAAATAAACTCAAATCCCATAATTAAGGTATTGGGCCTTTCTGTACTGTTACAAACCTCCTCAATGAAAGATTTTGTGTCGAGACACAAAAACTGTCATTGACTCATTCATACGGTTCTAAAAGGATCAGCCTAGATATGTCGCCATAACCCCCAGTAATGTTAATATATAAAAATTTATAATCACTTACTCTTGGTCCAATGATGCTGATCGCACCCTCTGACCTTACTGGACTTCTCAGGCGAGATCCCCACACCATAAGGCCATGAGGCACTTAACGTTCCTGCTCTGACGCACCGGCCAGCTCAGGACCGCGGTCACAACACCACAAAACTCTGAAACATCGAATACAAAAATTTAATATAGTGGTCTAATATACTTCCATATCTGCAACTGATATGTTTCCCTTTAGATGCATTGGTTTGTGTCTGGGCATTGGTTTGTTCAATTCTAAAAATTTTCAACACAACAACAACAACAAGATTTCAACATAGACTGATTTTTTACCACCACCAAATTCAATCTCTTCCTTGTAAGAGAAAAATATATATTCCTACAAATAATATAATACACAAACAATTCTTTAATATTACCCAGAACACCATCACCTATTTATTTCTATAAAATTCACCCTACAACTACTATGGCAGACAAGTTCTTTATTCAAATTTTATTACTCAACTTTATAATCATTTTATATCTTTTGCAAATGACATCATACTATATTTTATTCAACACCATTTCTAACTTTATCTCTTTAATATTCAAAATCTACTATCTTTTAACATTTGTTACCGTCGTTACCAATAACAATAAAACATCATAAAACATTAGACATTGCACATTAACATTGTTACATTTACATTACATATCTCATATTTACACAATTTGTAACAAAACTTTATAACATTACTACTATCAACAATTCTCCATTAACTTTTAGTTATTTAACATTTGTTATAAGATTCTATACAACAAAATTTCAACTTTATCCTTACCTTTCTGTTACATCACCTTCCTACTATGAATTTTCTTTTTCGAACCCTTTTATCCTTACTAGTTTGGGTGACTCTCTATTATTCACTATTCTCTATCTTATTTTGGCATTTGTCAATCTAACCTTACTCACCTCTTTTTTACTACTAACCGCTTCTAACCATTAACATATTATGACACCAATATCTCTATAATAACCCCCTTCACTAATCCCATTTAAAACCTCTGGCACCGCTAATTTTTTGTACTAGTATATGTGTTCCCACTTACCAACTCATTCCTTTATCGGTTCCTGACCCTTTCAGATAACCCTTTCCGGCACTAAACGGTCCCTTCCTGTCCCAACACCTTTCGTTGCGGACTCCCTACACCACTACCCTTACTACAAAATATCACCATCAACATAATATAATTACCATTCACATTACTCACCTCTACATATAATCACTAACTACTGTGTCCCTAAAATATCTAACACCTCTTTATATATTATCAGTATCTCAACTCTTATTTTCACTAACTCCCATTAACTCTGCTTAACTAACTCCAATTGACTAATTCAAATGCCTTTATTTTAATAGTTATCACCCAAGCTCTTTTACAACTTTTCACCTTAATATACCACTAGAAAATTCATCACTTATCTTAAAATCCTAAAACAACTCAATATCCAAATATATCATATGCGTAATCACTTACTAACCATTAGACTCTGAATCTCATAATTGTTTAAATCCCTTATCAATTATTTAAAATTCCACAGTACATAGTTTACATAAAAAATACATAAAATACACAACAGCAAAATACACAAATACATTGACATTAATATACACAAAAATATACAATCCAAATTTACCAATTAATCGTTTACCATAAATCAGTCATAAACAGTCCATTTAAAAAAAAAAACACTCCACATAATTAAGTGTTTATAAACACACTAAAATGTTTACCCTCCATCGTCAAATAATAGTCGAATCTTAAAACTATATACATTGTTTATTATTAGATATCTTGTACTAACATCATAAACACATATACAATTCAAATGTTCATCATTATCCTCAAACTCATTTAACCTGTCATGATTGGTCATTGTCCTGTCACCTCCTGTATAATCAGTCATAATTAGGTATTTTATATTATCATTGTTATCAACATCATCTCCTACTACCTCAGTTTCAATACAAGGTAAGTTTTTATTATATTTATCACTTCTCTCTCCACCTAACCTTTCTACAAATTCTTCATAATTTCTATTTACTCTATATAACTCCATCTCCCAATTATCACACAACTCTCTTACACAATATCTCCTATCATAACCCCAAATCACATTCTCTCTCTCCATATATGCAGGGGACACTACAACTTTATTCTCGCACCACCTATCAGGTGCACAAAAAATCCAGGGCAACTATTTGCAGACCTTTTGTCTCCCAAATCTACATCGAAGGCACTCTCGTCCTTCCTAAAAACATGTATATCACCCCCAAATACACCATTAAGGGAAGAATCTACCCCCTGCAATTCCCCTACAATTATACTCTCTCTACACACTCTCTTTAACCCTTCAAAACACACTATCATTCCATTATTATCATATTCTATTCCCCATAAAATTTCATTATCACTACTCCTGTTTACACAATCATTTTCTAATATCATACTTTTATTTATATTATCATAATTTTCGACCCCACTTACCTTGTCATCTTTGTTTATCTCTAACTTGTCTACTTTGTCAATATTACAATTTTGTCTCTGTATTTCATTTTTTAATTCTTCTAATTTCTCATTTAATTGATTCAATTTTACATTTTGTACGTTGTTTTGTTTCTTTAGTTCGTTCTCAAGACTATTAAACTTTTCGTCAATTTCTTTTAATACGCTATTTTGTGTTTTAATTAGTATAAACAAATCTTCTAACGATATCTTACTCTTGATTGCCCTAGGCGTTGAATTTGCGCTTATTTCGTCTAATAAAATTGACTCTGTAGCTGTATTATTTATTTCTATGCTGTTATTACTTTCTGCCATTTTGACAATTTTAATATTGAAATGACTATTTCGTTATACTTGTCACAATTACTACTTAATATGTTTTTGTCAACATAACCTCTCGTGTATTAGGTTATGCACTATTCTATCACTCTCCTTGTTTCTGAATCTGGCCTATATTTTATATAAAATGGCTTTATATAAAGTCCGTTGTTCGGGGGCCAATTGTTAACTCACGGACTCTTGCACACAAATATTTATATTTATATACATATAAAATTTACTGTTATATGGTAAACACATGTACTTACCAATTCCATGTATGTGGGAGCACGTGATTTTTTCTACTGTAAATCTCTCTTTCAGGGGCCAGGGTTCATTCTCGGCGAGATTCAGATTCAAAAAGGTGATAGAAATAATAACACTGATCGTTAATTGAGTGTAATCACTAGATTTTAATTGCCGGAATAAAATAAACATATATATGGAGTAATGCCCAAAATGGCGTCACATACAATTGTAAAAACAAAATGGTGGCTACATTTACTCAAACCCTATTCAGTCATAGTTATTTTGTATCACAGTGAAGCTTGTTGTTACTCTCCTTATAATTTTTTACTTCTGGCTGCAGCTCTAATTACGTAATTACTTATATATTAATGGATTACACAAACCAATGCCCTCTGTATATATAATCATGGCCATGCGTTCACTCACTCGTGCTCACATTCACTCTCACTATTGCAAATACATTGATCAAATTTAGCTGGTATCAATTAATGAGCTCATGATTAAGAAAAAGGTGATAATGGTTTAACTTCTCTAAACGTGGGCAGAGTTGCTCCCTCGCTGGTGTTGGCTGTTGTCCAGGAGTATGGCCGGTGTTCGCCTCATAATCATCGTTTCTCGGTTAGTGTTCACTGACTCTACATTTGATGTTTTACTGTTAATATTACTTGAGTCCTCTACAACTCCACTATCACATTTGTACTTGTAAATAATAACTTTTTAAAACTTCTGTGGAAAACTGAGTCACCAGCGATACATCGCTGTTGACTCTTTGGTGTGCTGTGCTGAACTGAGAAAGAGGAATATGCAAATTTGCGCTTGTGTTAGTGCATTCGACGTCATCGTCTTTTGCTTGATGGGACCACGCCTCGTTACATATACGTTGTGGTTCATGCGTCATTGTCTTTTGTTTATGACGAAACAGCTTTATAACCCAATCACAATTCTTATTTATAGTCCGTCATCATATACACCGCCATTATCTCTACCGGCTTTTGCTCGTCCAACGGTGACCTTGGCATTGTGCTACTCTCACTGAATATGCGTTGTTCCTTTTTACAGAGGGACAATGGACCTAACCATTCTTTAGTTAACTGTTATACAATAAAACATTATAAAATAAACTCAAATCCCATAATTAAGGTATTGGGCCTTTCTGTACTGTTACAAACCCCCTCAATGAAAGATTTTGTGTCGAGACACAAAAACTGTCATTGACTCATTCATACGGTTCTAAAAGGATCAGCCTAGATATGTCGCCATAACCCCCAGTAATGTTAATATATAAAAATTTATAATCACTTACTCTTGGTCCAATGATGCTGATCGCACCCTCTGACCTTACTGGACTTCTCAGGCGAGATCCCCACACCATAAGGCCATGAGGCACTTAACGTTCCTGCTCTGACGCACCGGCCAGCTCAGGACCGCGGTCACAACACCACAACACTCTGAAACATCGAATACAAAAATTTAATATAGTGGTCTAATATACTTCCATATCTGCAACTGATATGTTTCCCTTTAGATGCATTGGTTTGTGTCTGGGCATTGGTTTGTTCAATTCTAAAAATTTTCAACACAACAACAACAACAACAAGATTTCAACATAGACTGATTTTTTACCACCACCAAATTCAATCTCTTCCTTGTAAGAGAAAAATATATATTCCTACAAATAATATAATACACAAACAATTCTTTAATATTACCCAGAACACCATCACCTATTTATTTCTATAAAATTCACCCTACAACTACTATGGCAGACAAGTTCTTTATTCAAATTTTATTACTCAACTTTATAATCATTTTATATCTTTTGCAAATGACATCATACTATATTTTATTCAACACCATTTCTAACTTTATCTCTTTAATATTCAAAATCTACTATCTTTTAACATTTGTTACCGTCGTTACCAATAACAATAAAACATCATAAAACATTAGACATTGCACATTAACATTGTTACATTTACATTACATATCTCATATTTACACAATTTGTACCAAAACTTTATAACATTACTACTATCAACAATTCTCCATTAACTTTTAGTTATTTAACATTTGTTATAAGATTCTATACAACAAAATTTCAACTTTATCCTTACCTTTCTGTTACATCACCTTCCTACTATGAATTTTCTTTTTCTAACCCTTTTATCCTTACTAGTTTGGGTGACTCTCTATTATTCACTATTCTCTATCTTATTTTGGCATTTGTCAATCTAACCTTACTCACCTCTTTTTTACTACTAACCGCTTCTAACCATTAACATATTATGACACCAATATCTCTATAATAACCCCCTTCACTAATCCCATTTAAAACCTCTGGCACCGCTCATTTTTTGTACTAGTATATGTGTTCCCACTTACCAACTCATTCCTTTATCGGTTCCTGACCCTTTCAGATAACCCTTTCCGGCACTAAACGGTCCCTTCCTGTCCCAACACCTTTCGTTGCGGACTCCCTACACCACTACCCTTACTACAAAATATCACCATCAACATAATATAATTACCATTCACATTACTCACCTCTACATATAATCACTAACTACTGTGTCCCTAAAATATCTAACACCTCTTTATATATTATCAGTATCTCAACTCTTATTTTCACTAACTCCCATTAACTCTGCTTAACTAACTCCAATTGACTAATTCAAATGCCTTTATTTTAATAGTTATCACCCAAGCTCTTTTACAACTTTTCACCTTAATATACCACTAGAAAATTCATCACTTATCTTAAAATCCTAAAACAACTCAATATCCAAATATATCATATGCGTAATCACTTACTAACCATTAGACTCTGAATCTCATAATTGTTTAAATCCCTTATCAATTATTTAAAATTCCACAGTACATAGTTTACATAAAAAATACATAAAATACACAACAGCGAAATACACAAATACATTGACATTAATATACACAAAAATATACAATCCAAATTTACCAATTAATCGTTTACCATAAATCAGTCATAAACAGTCCATTTAAAAAAAAAAACACTCCACATAATTAAGTGTTTATAAACACACTAAAATGTTTACCCTCCATCGTCAAATAATAGTCGAATCTTAAAACTATATACATTGTTTATTATTAGATATCTTGTACTAACATCATAAACACATATACAATTCAAATGTTCATCATTATCCTCAAACTCATTTAACCTGTCATGATTGGTCATTGTCCTGTCACCTCCTGTATAATCAGTCATAATTAGGTATTTTATATTATCATTGTTATCAACATCATCTCCTACTACCTCAGTTTCAATACAAGGTAAGTTTTTATTATATTTATCACTTCTCTCTCCACCTAACCTTTCTACAAATTCTTCATAATTTCTATTTACTCTATATAACTCCATCTCCCAATTATCACACAACTCTCTTACACAATATCTCCTATCATAACCCCAAATCACATTCTCTCTCTCCATATATGCAGGGGACACTACAACTTTATTCTCGCACCACCTATCAGGTGCACAAAAAATCCAGGGCAACTATTTGCAGACCTTTTGTCTCCCAAATCTACATCGAAGGCACTCTCGTCCTTCCTAAAAACATGTATATCACCCCCAAATACACCATTAAGGGAAGAATCTACCCCCTGCAATTCCCCTACAATTATACTCTCTCTACACACTCTCTTTAACCCTTCAAAACACACTATCATTCCATTATTATCATATTCTATTCCCCATAAAATTTCATTATCACTACTCCTGTTTACACAATCATTTTCTAATATCATACTTTTATTTATATTATCATAATTTTCGACCCCACTTACCTTGTCATCTTTGTTTATCTCTAACTTGTCTACTTTGTCAATATTACAATTTTGTCTCTGTATTTCATTTTTTAATTCTTCTAATTTCTCATTTAATTGATTCAATTTTACATTTTGTACGTTGTTTTGTTTCTTTAGTTCGTTCTCAAGACTATTAAACTTTTCGTCAATTTCTTTTAATACGCTATTTTGTGTTTTAATTAGTATAAACAAATCTTCTAACGATATCTTACTCTTGATTGCCCTAGGCGTTGAATTTGCGCTTATTTCGTCTAATAAAATTGACTCTGTAGCTGTATTATTTATTTCTATGCTGTTATTACTTTCTGCCATTTTGACAATTTTAATATTGAAATGACTATTTCGTTATACTTGTCACAATTACTACTTAATATGTTTTTGTCAACATAACCTCTCGTGTATTAGGTTATGCACTATTCTATCACTCTCCTTGTTTCTGAATCTGGCCTATATTTTATATAAAATGGCTTTATATAAAGTCCGTTGTTCGGGGGCCAATTGTTAACTCACGGACTCTTGCACACAAATATTTATATTTATATACATATAAAATTTACTGTTATATGGTAAACACATGTACTTACCAATTCCATGTATGTGGGAGCACGTGATTTTTTCTACTGTAAATCTCTCTTTCAGGGGCCAGGGTTCATTCTCGGCGAGATTCAGATTCAAAAAGGTGATAGAAATAATAACACTGATCGTTAATTGAGTGTAATCACTAGATTTTAATTGCCGGAATAAAATAAACATATATATGGAGTAATGCCCAAAATGGCGTCACATACAATTGTAAAAACAAAATGGTGGCTACATTTACTCAAACCCTATTCAGTCATAGTTATTTTGTATCACAGTGAAGCTTGTTGTTACTCTCCTTATAATTTTTTACTTCTGGCTGCAGCTCTAATTACGTAATTACTTATATATTAATGGATTACACAAACCAATGCCCTCTGTATATATAATCATGGCCATGCGTTCACTCACTCGTGCTCACATTCACTCTCACTATTGCAAATACATTGATCAAATTTAGCTGGTATCAATTAATGAGCTCATGATTAAGAAAAAGGTGATAATGGTTTAACTTCTCTAAACGTGGGCAGAGTTGCTCCCTCGCTGGTGTTGGCTGTTGTCCAGGAGTATGGCCGGTGTTCGCCTCATAATCATCGTTTCTCGGTTAGTGTTCACTGACTCTACATTTGATGTTTTACTGTTAATATTACTTCAGTCCTCTACAACTCCACTATCACATTTGTACTTGTAAATAATAACTTTTTAAAACTTCTGTGGAAAACTGAGTCACCAGCGATACATCGCTGTTGACTCTTTGGTGTGCTGTGCTGAACTGAGAAAGAGGAATATGCAAATTTGCGCTTGTGTTAGTGCATTCGACGTCATCGTCTTTTGCTTGATGGGACCACGCCTCGTTACATATACGTTGTGGTTCATGCGTCATTGTCTTTTGTTTATGACGAAACAGCTTTATAACCCAATCACAATTCTTATTTATAGTCCGTCATCATATACACCGCCATTATCTCTACCGGCTTTTGCTCGTCCAACGGTGACCTTGGCATTGTGCTACTCTCACTGAATATGCGTTGTTCCTTTTTACAGAGGGACAATGGACCTAACCATTCTTTAGTTAACTGTTATACAATAAAACATTATAAAATAAACTCAAATCCCATAATTAAGGTATTGGGCCTTTCTGTACTGTTACAAACCCCCTCAATGAAAGATTTTGTGTCGAGACACAAAAACTGTCATTGACTCATTCATACGGTTCTAAAAGGATCAGCCTAGATATGTCGCCATAACCCCCAGTAATGTTAATATATAAAAATTTATAATCACTTACTCTTGGTCCAATGATGCTGATCGCACCCTCTGACCTTACTGGACTTCTCAGGCGAGATCCCCACACCATAAGGCCATGAGGCACTTAACGTTCCTGCTCTGACGCACCGGCCAGCTCAGGACCGCGGTCACAACACCACAACACTCTGAAACATCGAATACAAAAATTTAATATAGTGGTCTAATATACTTCCATATCTGCAACTGATATGTTTCCCTTTAGATGCATTGGTTTGTGTCTGGGCATTGGTTTGTTCAATTCTAAAAATTTTCAACACAACAACAACAACAACAAGATTTCAACATAGACTGATTTTTTACCACCACCAAATTCAATCTCTTCCTTGTAAGAGAAAAATATATATTCCTACAAATAATATAATACACAAACAATTCTTTAATATTACCCAGAACACCATCACCTATTTATTTCTATAAAATTCACCCTACAACTACTATGGCAGACAAGTTCTTTATTCAAATTTTATTACTCAACTTTATAATCATTTTATATCTTTTGCAAATGACATCATACTATATTTTATTCAACACCATTTCTAACTTTATCTCTTTAATATTCAAAATCTACTATCTTTTAACATTTGTTACCGTCGTTACCAATAACAATAAAACATCATAAAACATTAGACATTGCACATTAACATTGTTACATTTACATTACATATCTCATATTTACACAATTTGTACCAAAACTTTATAACATTACTACTATCAACAATTCTCCATTAACTTTTAGTTATTTAACATTTGTTATAAGATTCTATACAACAAAATTTCAACTTTATCCTTACCTTTCTGTTACATCACCTTCCTACTATGAATTTTCTTTTTCTAACCCTTTTATCCTTACTAATTTGGGTGACTCTCTATTATTCACTATTCTCTATCTTATTTTGGCATTTGTCAATCTAACCTTACTCACCTCTTTTTTACTACTAACCGCTTCTAACCATTAACATATTATGACACCAATATCTCTATAATAACCCCCTTCACTAATCCCATTTAAAACCTCTGGCACCGCTCATTTTTTGTACTAGTATATGTGTTCCCACTTACCAACTCATTCCTTTATCGGTTCCTGACCCTTTCAGATAACCCTTTCCGGCACTAAACGGTCCCTTCCTGTCCCAACACCTTTCGTTGCGGACTCCCTACACCACTACCCTTACTACAAAATATCACCATCAACATAATATAATTACCATTCACATTACTCACCTCTACATATAATCACTAACTACTGTGTCCCTAAAATATCTAACACCTCTTTATATATTATCAGTATCTCAACTCTTATTTTCACTAACTCCCATTAACTCTGCTTAACTAACTCCAATTGACTAATTCAAATGCCTTTATTTTAATAGTTATCACCCAAGCTCTTTTACAACTTTTCACCTTAATATACCACTAGAAAATTCATCACTTATCTTAAAATCCTAAAACAACTCAATATCCAAATATATCATATGCGTAATCACTTACTAACCATTAGACTCTGAATCTCATAATTGTTTAAATCCCTTATCAATTATTTAAAATTCCACAGTACATAGTTTACATAAAAAATACATAAAATACACAACAGCGAAATACACAAATACATTGACATTAATATACACAAAAATATACAATCCAAATTTACCAATTAATCGTTTACCATAAATCAGTCATAAACAGTCCATTTAAAAAAAAAAACACTCCACATAATTAAGTGTTTATAAACACACTAAAATGTTTACCCTCCATCGTCAAATAATAGTCGAATCTTAAAACTATATACATTGTTTATTATTAGATATCTTGTACTAACATCATAAACACATATACAATTCAAATGTTCATCATTATCCTCAAACTCATTTAACCTGTCATGATTGGTCATTGTCCTGTCACCTCCTGTATAATCAGTCATAATTAGGTATTTTATATTATCATTGTTATCAACATCATCTCCTACTACCTCAGTTTCAATACAAGGTAAGTTTTTATTATATTTATCACTTCTCTCTCCACCTAACCTTTCTACAAATTCTTCATAATTTCTATTTACTCTATATAACTCCATCTCCCAATTATCACACAACTCTCTTACACAATATCTCCTATCATAACCCCAAATCACATTCTCTCTCTCCATATATGCAGGGGACACTACAACTTTATTCTCGCACCACCTATCAGGTGCACAAAAAATCCAGGGCAACTATTTGCAGACCTTTTGTCTCCCAAATCTACATCGAAGGCACTCTCGTCCTTCCTAAAAACATGTATATCACCCCCAAATACACCATTAAGGGAAGAATCTACCCCCTGCAATTCCCCTACAATTATACTCTCTCTACACACTCTCTTTAACCCTTCAAAACACACTATCATTCCATTATTATCATATTCTATTCCCCATAAAATTTCATTATCACTACTCCTGTTTACACAATCATTTTCTAATATCATACTTTTATTTATATTATCATAATTTTCGACCCCACTTACCTTGTCATCTTTGTTTATCTCTAACTTGTCTACTTTGTCAATATTACAATTTTGTCTCTGTATTTCATTTTTTAATTCTTCTAATTTCTCATTTAATTGATTCAATTTTACATTTTGTACGTTGTTTTGTTTCTTTAGTTCGTTCTCAAGACTATTAAACTTTTCGTCAATTTCTTTTAATACGCTATTTTGTGTTTTAATTAGTATAAACAAATCTTCTAACGATATCTTACTCTTGATTGCCCTAGGCGTTGAATTTGCGCTTATTTCGTCTAATAAAATTGACTCTGTAGCTGTATTATTTATTTCTATGCTGTTATTACTTTCTGCCATTTTGACAATTTTAATATTGAAATGACTATTTCGTTATACTTGTCACAATTACTACTTAATATGTTTTTGTCAACATAACCTCTCGTGTATTAGGTTATGCACTATTCTATCACTCTCCTTGTTTCTGAATCTGGCCTATATTTTATATAAAATGGCTTTATATAAAGTCCGTTGTTCGGGGGCCAATTGTTAACTCACGGACTCTTGCACACAAATATTTATATTTATATACATATAAAATTTACTGTTATATGGTAAACACATGTACTTACCAATTCCATGTATGTGGGAGCACGTGATTTTTTCTACTGTAAATCTCTCTTTCAGGGGCCAGGGTTCATTCTCGGCGAGATTCAGATTCAAAAAGGTGATAGAAATAATAACACTGATCGTTAATTGAGTGTAATCACTAGATTTTAATTGCCGGAATAAAATAAACATATATATGGAGTAATGCCCAAAATGGCGTCACATACAATTGTAAAAACAAAATGGTGGCTACATTTACTCAAACCCTATTCAGTCATAGTTATTTTGTATCACAGTGAAGCTTGTTGTTACTCTCCTTATAATTTTTTACTTCTGGCTGCAGCTCTAATTACGTAATTACTTATATATTAATGGATTACACAAACCAATGCCCTCTGTATATATAATCATGGCCATGCGTTCACTCACTCGTGCTCACATTCACTCTCACTATTGCAAATACATTGATCAAATTTAGCTGGTATCAATTAATGAGCTCATGATTAAGAAAAAGGTGATAATGGTTTAACTTCTCTAAACGTGGGCAGAGTTGCTCCCTCGCTGGTGTTGGCTGTTGTCCAGGAGTATGGCCGGTGTTCGCCTCATAATCATCGTTTCTCGGTTAGTGTTCACTGACTCTACATTTGATGTTTTACTGTTAATATTACTTCAGTCCTCTACAACTCCACTATCACATTTGTACTTGTAAATAATAACTTTTTAAAACTTCTGTGGAAAACTGAGTCACCAGCGATACATCGCTGTTGACTCTTTGGTGTGCTGTGCTGAACTGAGAAAGAGGAATATGCAAATTTGCGCTTGTGTTAGTGCATTCGACGTCATCGTCTTTTGCTTGATGGGACCACGCCTCGTTACATATACGTTGTGGTTCATGCGTCATTGTCTTTTGTTTATGACGAAACAGCTTTATAACCCAATCACAATTCTTATTTATAGTCCGTCATCATATACACCGCCATTATCTCTACCGGCTTTTGCTCGTCCAACGGTGACCTTGGCATTGTGCTACTCTCACTGAATATGCGTTGTTCCTTTTTACAGAGGGACAATGGACCTAACCATTCTTTAGTTAACTGTTATACAATAAAACATTATAAAATAAACTCAAATCCCATAATTAAGGTATTGGGCCTTTCTGTACTGTTACAAACCCCCTCAATGAAAGATTTTGTGTCGAGACACAAAAACTGTCATTGACTCATTCATACGGTTCTAAAAGGATCAGCCTAGATATGTCGCCATAACCCCCAGTAATGTTAATATATAAAAATTTATAATCACTTACTCTTGGTCCAATGATGCTGATCGCACCCTCTGACCTTACTGGACTTCTCAGGCGAGATCCCCACACCATAAGGCCATGAGGCACTTAACGTTCCTGCTCTGACGCACCGGCCAGCTCAGGACCGCGGTCACAACACCACAAAACTCTGAAACATCGAATACAAAAATTTAATATAGTGGTCTAATATACTTCCATATCTTCAACTGATATGTTTCCCTTTAGATGCATTGGTTTGTGTCTGGGCATTGGTTTGTTCAATTCTAAAAATTTTCAACACAACAACAACAACAAGATTTCAACATAGACTGATTTTTTACCACCACCAAATTCAATCTCTTCCTTGTAAGAGAAAAATATATATTCCTACAAATAATAATACACAAACAATTCTTTAATATTACCCAGAACACCATCACCTATTTATTTCTATAAAATTCACCCTACAACTACTATGGCAGACAAGTTCTTTATTCAAATTTTATTACTCAACTTTATAATCATTTTATATCTTTTGCAAATGACATCATACTATATTTTATTCAACACCATTTCTAACTTTATCTCTTTAATATTAAAAATCTACTATCTTTTAACATTTGTTACCGTCGTTACCAATAACAATAAAACATCATAAAACATTAGACATTGCACATTAACATTGTTACATTTACATTACATATCTCATATTTACACAATTTGTACCAAAACTTTATAACATTACTACTATCAACAATTCTCCATTAACTTTTAGTTATTTAACATTTGTTATAAGATTCTATACAACAAAATTTCAACTTTATCCTTACCTTTCTGTTACATCACCTTCCTACTATGAATTTTCTTTTTCTAACCCTTTTATCCTTACTAGTTTGGGTGACTCTCTATTATTCACTATTCTCTATCTTATTTTGGCATTTGTCAATCTAACCTTACTCACCTCTTTTTTACTACTAACCGCTTCTAACCATTAACATATTATGACACCAATATCTCTATAATAACCCCCTTCACTAATCCCATTTAAAACCTCTGGCACCGCTCATTTTTTGTACTAGTATATGTGTTCCCACTTACCAACTCATTCCTTTATCGGTTCCTGACCCTTTCAGATAACCCTTTCCGGCACTAAACGGTCCCTTCCTGTCCCAACACCTTTCGTTGCGGACTCCCTACACCACTACCCTTACTACAAAATATCACCATCAACATAATATAATTACCATTCACATTACTCACCTCTACATATAATCACTAACTACTGTGTCCCTAAAATATCTAACACCTCTTTATATATTATCAGTATCTCAACTCTTATTTTCACTAACTCCCATTAACTCTGCTTAACTAACTCCAATTGACTAATTCAAATGCCTTTATTTTAATAGTTATCACCCAAGCTCTTTTACAACTTTTCACCTTAATATACCACTAGAAAATTCATCACTTATCTTAAAATCCTAAAACAACTCAATATCCAAATATATCATATGCGTAATCACTTACTAACCATTAGACTCTGAATCTCATAATTGTTTAAATCCCTTATCAATTATTTAAAATTCCACAGTACATAGTTTACATAAAAAATACATATAATACACAACAGCAAAATACACAAATACATTGACATTAATATACACAAAAATATACAATCCAAATTTACCAATTAATCGTTTACCATAAATCAGTCATAAACAGTCCATTTAAAAAAAAAAACACTCCACATAATTAAGTGTTTATAAACACACTAAAATGTTTACCCTCCATCGTCAAATAATAGTCGAATCTTAAAACTATATACATTGTTTATTATTAGATATCTTGTACTAACATCATAAACACATATACAATTCAAATGTTCATCATTATCCTCAAACTCATTTAACCTGTCATGATTGGTCATTGTCCTGTCACCTCCTGTATAATCAGTCATAATTAGGTATTTTATATTATCATTGTTATCAACATCATCTCCTACTACCTCAGTTTCAATACAAGGTAAGTTTTTATTATATTTATCACTTCTCTCTCCACCTAACCTTTCTACAAATTCTTCATAATTTCTATTTACTCTATATAACTCCATCTCCCAATTATCACACAACTCTCTTACACAATATCTCCTATCATAACCCCAAATCACATTCTCTCTCTCCATATATGCAGGGGACACTACAACTTTATTCTCGCACCACCTATCAGGTGCACAAAAAATCCAGGGCAACTATTTGCAGACCTTTTGTCTCCCAAATCTACATCGAAGGCACTCTCGTCCTTCCTAAAAACATGTATATCACCCCCAAATACACCATTAAGGGAAGAATCTACCCCCTGCAATTCCCCTACAATTATACTCTCTCTACACACTCTCTTTAACCCTTCAAAACACACTATCATTCCATTATTATCATATTCTATTCCCCATAAAATTTCATTATCACTACTCCTGTTTACACAATCATTTTCTAATATCATACTTTTATTTATATTATCATAATTTTCGACCCCACTTACCTTGTCATCTTTGTTTATCTCTAACTTGTCTACTTTGTCAATATTACAATTTTGTCTCTGTATTTCATTTTTTAATTCTTCTAATTTCTCATTTAATTGATTCAATTTTACATTTTGTACGTTGTTTTGTTTCTTTAGTTCGTTCTCAAGACTATTAAACTTTTCGTCAATTTCTTTTAATACGCTATTTTGTGTTTTAATTAGTATAAACAAATCTTCTAACGATATCTTACTCTTGATTGCCCTAGGCGTTGAATTTGCGCTTATTTCGTCTAATAAAATTGACTCTGTAGCTGTATTATTTATTTCTATGCTGTTATTACTTTCTGCCATTTTGACAATTTTAATATTGAAATGACTATTTCGTTATACTTGTCACAATTACTACTTAATATGTTTTTGTCAACATAACCTCTCGTGTATTAGGTTATGCACTATTCTATCACTCTCCTTGTTTCTGAATCTGGCCTATATTTTATATAAAATGGCTTTATATAAAGTCCGTTGTTCGGGGGCCAATTGTTAACTCACGGACTCTTGCACACAAATATTTATATTTATATACATATAAAATTTACTGTTATATGGTAAACACATGTACTTACCAATTCCATGTATGTGGGAGCACGTGATTTCTTTCTACTGTAAATCTCTCTTTCAGGGGCCAGGGTTCATTCTCGGCGAGATTCAGATTCAAAAAGGTGATAGAAATAATAACACTGATCGTTAATTGAGTGTAATCACTAGATTTTAATTGCCGGAATAAAATAAACATATATATGGAGTAATGCCCAAAATGGCGTCACATACAATTGTAAAAACAAAATGGTGGCTACATTTACTCAAACCCTATTCAGTCATAGTTATTTTGTATCACAGTGAAGCTTGTTGTTACTCTCCTTATAATTTTTTACTTCTGGCTGCAGCTCTAATTACGTAATTACTTATATATTAATGGATTACACAAACCAATGCCCTCTGTATATATAATCATGGCCATGCGTTCACTCACTCGTGCTCACATTCACTCTCACTATTGCAAATACATTGATCAAATTTAGCTGGTATCAATTAATGAGCTCATGATTAAGAAAAAGGTGATAATGGTTTAACTTCTCTAAACGTGGGCAGAGTTGCTCCCTCGCTGGTGTTGGCTGTTGTCCAGGAGTATGGCCGGTGTTCGCCTCATAATCATCGTTTCTCGGTTAGTGTTCACTGACTCTACATTTGATGTTTTACTGTTAATATTACTTGAGTCCTCTACAACTCCACTATCACATTTGTACTTGTAAATAATAACTTTTTAAAACTTCTGTGGAAAACTGAGTCACCAGCGATACATCGCTGTTGACTCTTTGGTGTGCTGTGCTGAACTGAGAAAGAGGAATATGCAAATTTGCGCTTGTGTTAGTGCATTCGACGTCATCGTCTTTTGCTTGATGGGACCACGCCTCGTTACATATACGTTGTGGTTCATGCGTCATTGTCTTTTGTTTATGACGAAACAGCTTTATAACCCAATCACAATTCTTATTTATAGTCCGTCATCATATACACCGCCATTATCTCTACCGGCTTTTGCTCGTCCAACGGTGACCTTGGCATTGTGCTACTCTCACTGAATATGCGTTGTTCCTTTTTACAGAGGGACAATGGACCTAACCATTCTTTAGTTAACTGTTATACAATAAAACATTATAAAATAAACTCAAATCCCATAATTAAGGTATTGGGCCTTTCTGTACTGTTACAAACCCCCTCAATGAAAGATTTTGTGTCGAGACACAAAAACTGTCATTGACTCATTCATACGGTTCTAAAAGGATCAGCCTAGATATGTCGCCATAACCCCCAGTAATGTTAATATATAAAAATTTATAATCACTTACTCTTGGTCCAATGATGCTGATCGCACCCTCTGACCTTACTGGACTTCTCAGGCGAGATCCCCACACCATAAGGCCATGAGGCACTTAACGTTCCTGCTCTGACGCACCGGCCAGCTCAGGACCGCGGTCACAACACCACAAAACTCTGAAACATCGAATACAAAAATTTAATATAGTGGTCTAATATACTTCCATATCTGCAACTGATATGTTTCCCTTTAGATGCATTGGTTTGTGTCTGGGCATTGGTTTGTTCAATTCTAAAAATTTTCAACACAACAACAACAAGATTTCAACATAGACTGATTTTTTACCACCACCAAATTCAATCTCTTCCTTGTAAGAGAAAAATATATATTCCTACAAATAATATAATACACAAACAATTCTTTAATATTACCCAGAACACCATCACCTATTTATTTCTATAAAATTCACCCTACAACTACTATGGCAGACAAGTTCTTTATTCAAATTTTATTACTCAACTTTATAATCATTTTATATCTTTTGCAAATGACATCATACTATATTTTATTCAACACCATTTCTAACTTTATCTCTTTAATATTCAAAATCTACTATCTTTTAACATTTGTTACCGTCGTTACCAATAACAATAAAACATCATAAAACATTAGACATTGCACATTAACATTGTTACATTTACATTACATATCTCATATTTACACAATTTGTAACAAAACTTTATAACATTACTACTATCAACAATTCTCCATTAACTTTTAGTTATTTAACATTTGTTATAAGATTCTATACAACAAAATTTCAACTTTATCCTTACCTTTCTGTTACATCACCTTCCTACTATGAATTTTCTTTTTCTAACCCTTTTATCCTTACTAGTTTGGGTGACTCTCTATTATTCACTATTCTCTATCTTATTTTGGTATTTGTCAATCTAACCTTACTCACCTCTTTTTTACTACTAACCGCTTCTAACCATTAACATATTATGACACCAATATCTCTATAATAACCCCCTTCACTAATCCCATTTAAAACCTCTGGCACCGCTCATTTTTTGTACTAGTATATGTGTTCCCACTTACCAACTCATTCCTTTATCGGTTCCTGACCCTTTCAGATAACCCTTTCCGGCACTAAACGGTCCCTTCCTGTCCCAACACCTTTCGTTGCGGACTCCCTACACCACTACCCTTACTACAAAATATCACCATCAACATAATATAATTACCATTCACATTACTCACCTCTACATATAATCACTAACTACTGTGTCCCTAAAATATCTAACACCTCTTTATATATTATCAGTATCTCAACTCTTATTTTCACTAACTCCCATTAACTCTGCTTAACTAACTCCAATTGACTAATTCAAATGCCTTTATTTTAATAGTTATCACCCAAGCTCTTTTACAACTTTTCACCTTAATATACCACTAGAAAATTCATCACTTATCTTAAAATCCTAAAACAACTCAATATCCAAATATATCATATGCGTAATCACTTACTAACCATTAGACTCTGAATCTCATAATTGTTTAAATCCCTTATCAATTATTTAAAATTCCACAGTACATAGTTTACATAAAAAATACATAAAATACACAACAGCAAAATACACAAATACATTGACATTAATATACACAAAAATATACAATCCAAATTTACCAATTAATCGTTTACCATAAATCAGTCATAAACAGTCCATTTAAAAAAAAAACACTCCACATAATTAAGTGTTTATAAACACACTAAAATGTTTACCCTCCATCGTCAAATAATAGTCGAATCTTAAAACTATATACATTGTTTATTATTAGATATCTTGTACTAACATCATAAACACATATACAATTCAAATGTTCATCATTATCCTCAAACTCATTTAACCTGTCATGATTGGTCATTGTCCTGTCACCTCCTGTATAATCAGTCATAATTAGGTATTTTATATTATCATTGTTATCAACATCATCTCCTACTACCTCAGTTTCAATACAAGGTAAGTTTTTATTATATTTATCACTTCTCTCTCCACCTAACCTTTCTACAAATTCTTCATAATTTCTATTTACTCTATATAACTCCATCTCCCAATTATCACACAACTCTCTTACACAATATCTCCTATCATAACCCCAAATCACATTCTCTCTCTCCATATATGCAGGGGACACTACAACTTTATTCTCGCACCACCTATCAGGTGCACAAAAAATCCAGGGCAACTATTTGCAGACCTTTTGTCTCCCAAATCTACATCGAAGGCACTCTCGTCCTTCCTAAAAACATGTATATCACCCCCAAATACACCATTAAGGGAAGAATCTACCCCCTGCAATTCCCCTACAATTATACTCTCTCTACACACTCTCTTTAACCCTTCAAAACACACTATCATTCCATTATTATCATATTCTATTCCCCATAAAATTTCATTATCACTACTCCTGGTTACACAATCATTTTCTAATATCATACTTTTATTTATATTATCATAATTTTCGACCCCACTTACCTTGTCATCTTTGTTTATCTCTAACTTGTCTACTTTGTCAATATTACAATTTTGTCTCTGTATTTCATTTTTTAATTCTTCTAATTACTCATTTAATTGATTAAATTTTACATTTTGTACGTTGTTTTGTTTCTTTAGTTCGTTCTCAAGACTATTAAACTTTTCGTCAATTTCTTTTAATACGCTATTTTGTGTTTTAATTAGTATAAACAAATCTTCTAACGATATCTTACTCTTGATTGCCCTAGGCGTTGAATTTGCGCTTATTTCGTCTAATAAAATTGACTCTGTAGCTGTATTATTTATTTCTATGCTGTTATTACTTTCTGCCATTTTGACAATTTTAATATTGAAATGACTATTTCGTTATACTTGTCACAATTACTACTTAATATGTTTTTGTCAACATAACCTCTCGTGTATTAGGTTATGCACTATTCTATCACTCTCCTTGTTTCTGAATCTGGCCTATATTTTATATAAAATGGCTTTATATAAAGTCCGTTGTTCGGGGGCCAATTGTTAACTCACGGACTCTTGCACACAAATATTTATATTTATATACATATAAAATTTACTGTTATATGGTAAACACATGTACTTACCAATTCCATGTATGTGGGAGCACGTGATTTCTTTCTACTGTAAATCTCTCTTTCAGGGGCCAGGGTTCATTCTCGGCGAGATTCAGATTCAAAAAGGTGATAGAAATAATAACACTGATCGTTAATTGAGTGTAATCACTAGATTTTAATTGCCGGAATAAAATAAACATATATATGGAGTAATGCCCAAAATGGCGTCACATACAATTGTAAAAACAAAATGGTGGCTACATTTACTCAAACCCTATTCAGTCATAGTTATTTTGTATCACAGTGAAGCTTGTTGTTACTCTCCTTATAATTTTTTACTTCTGGCTGCAGCTCTAATTACGTAATTACTTATATATTAATGGATTACACAAACCAATGCCCTCTGTATATATAATCATGGCCATGCGTTCACTCACTCGTGCTCACATTCACTCTCACTATTGCAAATACATTGATCAAATTTAGCTGGTATCAATTAATGAGCTCATGATTAAGAAAAAGGTGATAATGGTTTAACTTCTCTAAACGTGGGCAGAGTTGCTCCCTCGCTGGTGTTGGCTGTTGTCCAGGAGTATGGCCGGTGTTCGCCTCATAATCATCGTTTCTCGGTTAGTGTTCACTGACTCTACATTTGATGTTTTACTGTTAATATTACTTGAGTCCTCTACAACTCCACTATCACATTTGTACTTGTAAATAATAACTTTTTAAAACTTCTGTGGAAAACTGAGTCACCAGCGATACATCGCTGTTGACTCTTTGGTGTGCTGTGCTGAACTGAGAAAGAGGAATATGCAAATTTGCGCTTGTGTTAGTGCATTCGACGTCATCGTCTTTTGCTTGATGGGACCACGCCTCGTTACATATACGTTGTGGTTCATGCGTCATTGTCTTTTGTTTATGACGAAACAGCTTTATAACCCAATCACAATTCTTATTTATAGTCCGTCATCATATACACCGCCATTATCTCTACCGGCTTTTGCTCGTCCAACGGTGACCTTGGCATTGTGCTACTCTCACTGAATATGCGTTGTTCCTTTTTACAGAGGGACAATGGACCTAACCATTCTTTAGTTAACTGTTATACAATAAAACATTATAAAATAAACTCAAATCCCATAATTAAGGTATTGGGCCTTTCTGTACTGTTACAAACCCCCTCAATGAAAGATTTTGTGTCGAGACACAAAAACTGTCATTGACTCATTCATACGGTTCTAAAAGGATCAGCCTAGATATGTCGCCATAACCCCCAGTAATGTTAATATATAAAAATTTATAATCACTTACTCTTGGTCCAATGATGCTGATCGCACCCTCTGACCTTACTGGACTTCTCAGGCGAGATCCCCACACCATAAGGCCATGAGGCACTTAACGTTCCTGCTCTGACGCACCGGCCAGCTCAGGACCGCGGTCACAACACCACAAAACTCTGAAACATCGAATACAAAAATTTAATATAGTGGTCTAATATACTTCCATATCTTCAACTGATATGTTTCCCTTTAGATGCATTGGTTTGTGTCTGGGCATTGGTTTGTTCAATTCTAAAAATTTTCAACACAACAACAACAACAAGATTTCAACATAGACTGATTTTTTACCACCACCAAATTCAATCTCTTCCTTGTAAGAGAAAAATATATATTCCTACAAATAATAATACACAAACAATTCTTTAATATTACCCAGAACACCATCACCTATTTATTTCTATAAAATTCACCCTACAACTACTATGGCAGACAAGTTCTTTATTCAAATTTTATTACTCAACTTTATAATCATTTTATATCTTTTGCAAATGACATCATACTATATTTTATTCAACACCATTTCTAACTTTATCTCTTTAATATTCAAAATCTACTATCTTTTAACATTTGTTACCGTCGTTACCAATAACAATAAAACATCATAAAACATTAGACATTGCACATTAACATTGTTACATTTACATTACATATCTCATATTTACACAATTTGTAACAAAACTTTATAACATTACTACTATCAACAATTCTCCATTAACTTTTAGTTATTTAACATTTGTTATAAGATTCTATACAACAAAATTTCAACTTTATCCTTACCTTTCTGTTACATCACCTTCCTACTATGAATTTTCTTTTTCTAACCCTTTTATCCTTACTAGTTTGGGTGACTCTCTATTATTCACTATTCTCTATCTTATTTTGGCATTTGTCAATCTAACCTTACTCACCTCTTTTTTACTACTAACCGCTTCTAACCATTAACATATTATGACACCAATATCTCTATAATAACCCCCTTCACTAATCCCATTTAAAACCTCTGGCACCGCTCATTTTTTGTACTAGTATATGTGTTCCCACTTACCAACTCATTCCTTTATCGGTTCCTGACCCTTTCAGATAACCCTTTCCGGCACTAAACGGTCCCTTCCTGTCCCAACACCTTTCGTTGCGGACTCCCTACACCACTACCCTTACTACAAAATATCACCATCAACATAATATAATTACCATTCACATTACTCACCTCTACATATAATCACTAACTACTGTGTCCCTAAAATATCTAACACCTCTTTATATATTATCAGTATCTCAACTCTTATTTTCACTAACTCCCATTAACTCTGCTTAACTAACTCCAATTGACTAATTCAAATGCCTTTATTTTAATAGTTATCACCCAAGCTCTTTTACAACTTTTCACCTTAATATACCACTAGAAAATTCATCACTTATCTTAAAATCCTAAAACAACTCAATATCCAAATATATCATATGCGTAATCACTTACTAACCATTAGACTCTGAATCTCATAATTGTTTAAATCCCTTATCAATTATTTAAAATTCCACAGTACATAGTTTACATAAAAAATACATATAATACACAACAGCAAAATACACAAATACATTGACATTAATATACACAAAAATATACAATCCAAATTTACCAATTAATCGTTTACCATAAATCAGTCATAAACAGTCCATTTAAAAAAAAAAACACTCCACATAATTAAGTGTTTATAAACACACTAAAATGTTTACCCTCCATCGTCAAATAATAGTCGAATCTTAAAACTATATACATTGTTTATTATTAGATATCTTGTACTAACATCATAAACACATATACAATTCAAATGTTCATCATTATCCTCAAACTCATTTAACCTGTCATGATTGGTCATTGTCCTGTCACCTCCTGTATAATCAGTCATAATTAGGTATTTTATATTATCATTGTTATCAACATCATCTCCTACTACCTCAGTTTCAATACAAGGTAAGTTTTTATTATATTTATCACTTCTCTCTCCACCTAACCTTTCTACAAATTCTTCATAATTTCTATTTACTCTATATAACTCCATCTCCCAATTATCACACAACTCTCTTACACAATATCTCCTATCATAACCCCAAATCACATTCTCTCTCTCCATATATGCAGGGGACACTACAACTTTATTCTCGCACCACCTATCAGGTGCACAAAAAATCCAGGGCAACTATTTGCAGACCTTTTGTCTCCCAAATCTACATCGAAGGCACTCTCGTCCTTCCTAAAAACATGTATATCACCCCCAAATACACCATTAAGGGAAGAATCTACCCCCTGCAATTCCCCTACAATTATACTCTCTCTACACACTCTCTTTAACCCTTCAAAACACACTATCATTCCATTATTATCATATTCTATTCCCCATAAAATTTCATTATCACTACTCCTGTTTACACAATCATTTTCTAATATCATACTTTTATTTATATTATCATAATTTTCGACCCCACTTACCTTGTCATCTTTGTTTATCTCTAACTTGTCTACTTTGTCAATATTACAATTTTGTCTCTGTATTTCATTTTTTAATTCTTCTAATTTCTCATTTAATTGATTCAATTTTACATTTTGTACGTTGTTTTGTTTCTTTAGTTCGTTCTCAAGACTATTAAACTTTTCGTCAATTTCTTTTAATACGCTATTTTGTGTTTTAATTAGTATAAACAAATCTTCTAACGATATCTTACTCTTGATTGCCCTAGGCGTTGAATTTGCGCTTATTTCGTCTAATAAAATTGACTCTGTAGCTGTATTATTTATTTCTATGCTGTTATTACTTTCTGCCATTTTGACAATTTTAATATTGAAATGACTATTTCGTTATACTTGTCACAATTACTACTTAATATGTTTTTGTCAACATAACCTCTCGTGTATTAGGTTATGCACTATTCTATCACTCTCCTTGTTTCTGAATCTGGCCTATATTTTATATAAAATGGCTTTATATAAAGTCCGTTGTTCGGGGGCCAATTGTTAACTCACGGACTCTTGCACACAAATATTTATATTTATATACATATAAAATTTACTGTTATATGGTAAACACATGTACTTACCAATTCCATGTATGTGGGAGCACGTGATTTCTTTCTACTGTAAATCTCTCTTTCAGGGGCCAGGGTTCATTCTCGGCGAGATTCAGATTCAAAAAGGTGATAGAAATAATAACACTGATCGTTAATTGAGTGTAATCACTAGATTTTAATTGCCGGAATAAAATAAACATATATATGGAGTAATGCCCAAAATGGCGTCACATACAATTGTAAAAACAAAATGGTGGCTACATTTACTCAAACCCTATTCAGTCATAGTTATTTTGTATCACAGTGAAGCTTGTTGTTACTCTCCTTATAATTTTTTACTTCTGGCTGCAGCTCTAATTACGTAATTACTTATATATTAATGGATTACACAAACCAATGCCCTCTGTATATATAATCATGGCCATGCGTTCACTCACTCGTGCTCACATTCACTCTCACTATTGCAAATACATTGATCAAATTTAGCTGGTATCAATTAATGAGCTCATGATTAAGAAAAAGGTGATAATGGTTTAACTTCTCTAAACGTGGGCAGAGTTGCTCCCTCGCTGGTGTTGGCTGTTGTCCAGGAGTATGGCCGGTGTTCGCCTCATAATCATCGTTTCTCGGTTAGTGTTCACTGACTCTACATTTGATGTTTTACTGTTAATATTACTTGAGTCCTCTACAACTCCACTATCACATTTGTACTTGTAAATAATAACTTTTTAAAACTTCTGTGGAAAACTGAGTCACCAGCGATACATCGCTGTTGACTCTTTGGTGTGCTGTGCTGAACTGAGAAAGAGGAATATGCAAATTTGCGCTTGTGTTAGTGCATTCGACGTCATCGTCTTTTGCTTGATGGGACCACGCCTCGTTACATATACGTTGTGGTTCATGCGTCATTGTCTTTTGTTTATGACGAAACAGCTTTATAACCCAATCACAATTCTTATTTATAGTCCGTCATCATATACACCGCCATTATCTCTACCGGCTTTTGCTCGTCCAACGGTGACCTTGGCATTGTGCTACTCTCACTGAATATGCGTTGTTCCTTTTTACAGAGGGACAATGGACCTAACCATTCTTTAGTTAACTGTTATACAATAAAACATTATAAAATAAACTCAAATCCCATAATTAAGGTATTGGGCCTTTCTGTACTGTTACAAACCCCCTCAATGAAAGATTTTGTGTCGAGACACAAAAACTGTCATTGACTCATTCATACGGTTCTAAAAGGATCAGCCTAGATATGACGCCATAACCCCCAGTAATGTTAATATATAAAAATTTATAATCACTTACTCTTGGTCCAATGATGCTGATCGCACCCTCTGACCTTACTGGACTTCTCAGGCGAGATCCCCACACCATAAGGCCATGAGGCACTTAACGTTCCTGCTCTGACGCACCGGCCAGCTCAGGACCGCGGTCACAACACCACAAAACTCTGAAACATCGAATACAAAAATTTAATATAGTGGTCTAATATACTTCCATATCTTCAACTGATATGTTTCCCTTTAGATGCATTGGTTTGTGTCTGGGCATTGGTTTGTTCAATTCTAAAAATTTTCAACACAACAACAACAACAAGATTTCAACATAGACTGATTTTTTACCACCACCAAATTCAATCTCTTCCTTGTAAGAGAAAAATATATATTCCTACAAATAATAATACACAAACAATTCTTTAATATTACCCAGAACACCATCACCTATTTATTTCTATAAAATTCACCCTACAACTACTATGGCAGACAAGTTCTTTATTCAAATTTTATTACTCAACTTTATAATCATTTTATATCTTTTGCAAATGACATCATACTATATTTTATTCAACACCATTTCTAACTTTATCTCTTTAATATTCAAAATCTACTATCTTTTAACATTTGTTACCGTCGTTACCAATAACAATAAAACATCATAAAACATTAGACATTGCACATTAACATTGTTACATTTACATTACATATCTCATATTTACACAATTTGTAACAAAACTTTATAACATTACTACTATCAACAATTCTCCATTAACTTTTAGTTATTTAACATTTGTTATAAGATTCTATACAACAAAATTTCAACTTTATCCTTACCTTTCTGTTACATCACCTTCCTACTATGAATTTTCTTTTTCTAACCCTTTTATCCTTACTAGTTTGGGTGACTCTCTATTATTCACTATTCTCTATCTTATTTTGGCATTTGTCAATCTAACCTTACTCACCTCTTTTTTACTACTAACCGCTTCTAACCATTAACATATTATGACACCAATATCTCTATAATAACCCCCTTCACTAATCCCATTTAAAACCTCTGGCACCGCTCATTTTTTGTACTAGTATATGTGTTCCCACTTACCAACTCATTCCTTTATCGGTTCCTGACCCTTTCAGATAACCCTTTCCGGCACTAAACGGTCCCTTCCTGTCCCAACACCTTTCGTTGCGGACTCCCTACACCACTACCCTTACTACAAAATATCACCATCAACATAATATAATTACCATTCACATTACTCACCTCTACATATAATCACTAACTACTGTGTCCCTAAAATATCTAACACCTCTTTATATATTATCAGTATCTCAACTCTTATTTTCACTAACTCCCATTAACTCTGCTTAACTAACTCCAATTGACTAATTCAAATGCCTTTATTTTAATAGTTATCACCCAAGCTCTTTTACAACTTTTCACCTTAATATACCACTAGAAAATTCATCACTTATCTTAAAATCCTAAAACAACTCAATATCCAAATATATCATATGCGTAATCACTTACTAACCATTAGACTCTGAATCTCATAATTGTTTAAATCCCTTATCAATTATTTAAAATTCCACAGTACATAGTTTACATAAAAAATACATATAATACACAACAGCAAAATACACAAATACATTGACATTAATATACACAAAAATATACAATCCAAATTTACCAATTAATCGTTTACCATAAATCAGTCATAAACAGTCCATTTAAAAAAAAAAACACTCCACATAATTAAGTGTTTATAAACACACTAAAATGTTTACCCTCCATCGTCAAATAATAGTCGAATCTTAAAACTATATACATTGTTTATTATTAGATATCTTGTACTAACATCATAAACACATATACAATTCAAATGTTCATCATTATCCTCAAACTCATTTAACCTGTCATGATTGGTCATTGTCCTGTCACCTCCTGTATAATCAGTCATAATTAGGTATTTTATATTATCATTGTTATCAACATCATCTCCTACTACCTCAGTTTCAATACAAGGTAAGTTTTTATTATATTTATCACTTCTCTCTCCACCTAACCTTTCTACAAATTCTTCATAATTTCTATTTACTCTATATAACTCCATCTCCCAATTATCACACAACTCTCTTACACAATATCTCCTATCATAACCCCAAATCACATTCTCTCTCTCCATATATGCAGGGGACACTACAACTTTATTCTCGCACCACCTATCAGGTGCACAAAAAATCCAGGGCAACTATTTGCAGACCTTTTGTCTCCCAAATCTACATCGAAGGCACTCTCGTCCTTCCTAAAAACATGTATATCACCCCCAAATACACCATTAAGGGAAGAATCTACCCCCTGCAATTCCCCTACAATTATACTCTCTCTACACACTCTCTTTAACCCTTCAAAACACACTATCATTCCATTATTATCATATTCTATTCCCCATAAAATTTCATTATCACTACTCCTGTTTACACAATCATTTTCTAATATCATACTTTTATTTATATTATCATAATTTTCGACCCCACTTACCTTGTCATCTTTGTTTATCTCTAACTTGTCTACTTTGTCAATATTACAATTTTGTCTCTGTATTTCATTTTTTAATTCTTCTAATTTCTCATTTAATTGATTCAATTTTACATTTTGTACGTTGTTTTGTTTCTTTAGTTCGTTCTCAAGACTATTAAACTTTTCGTCAATTTCTTTTAATACGCTATTTTGTGTTTTAATTAGTATAAACAAATCTTCTAACGATATCTTACTCTTGATTGCCCTAGGCGTTGAATTTGCGCTTATTTCGTCTAATAAAATTGACTCTGTAGCTGTATTATTTATTTCTATGCTGTTATTACTTTCTGCCATTTTGACAATTTTAATATTGAAATGACTATTTCGTTATACTTGTCACAATTACTACTTAATATGTTTTTGTCAACATAACCTCTCGTGTATTAGGTTATGCACTATTCTATCACTCTCCTTGTTTCTGAATCTGGCCTATATTTTATATAAAATGGCTTTATATAAAGTCCGTTGTTCGGGGGCCAATTGTTAACTCACGGACTCTTGCACACAAATATTTATATTTATATACATATAAAATTTACTGTTATATGGTAAACACATGTACTTACCAATTCCATGTATGTGGGAGCACGTGATTTCTTTCTACTGTAAATCTCTCTTTCAGGGGCCAGGGTTCATTCTCGGCGAGATTCAGATTCAAAAAGGTGATAGAAATAATAACACTGATCGTTAATTGAGTGTAATCACTAGATTTTAATTGCCGGAATAAAATAAACATATATATGGAGTAATGCCCAAAATGGCGTCACATACAATTGTAAAAACAAAATGGTGGCTACATTTACTCAAACCCTATTCAGTCATAGTTATTTTGTATCACAGTGAAGCTTGTTGTTACTCTCCTTATAATTTTTTACTTCTGGCTGCAGCTCTAATTACGTAATTACTTATATATTAATGGATTACACAAACCAATGCCCTCTGTATATATAATCATGGCCATGCGTTCACTCACTCGTGCTCACATTCACTCTCACTATTGCAAATACATTGATCAAATTTAGCTGGTATCAATTAATGAGCTCATGATTAAGAAAAAGGTGATAATGGTTTAACTTCTCTAAACGTGGGCAGAGTTGCTCCCTCGCTGGTGTTGGCTGTTGTCCAGGAGTATGGCCGGTGTTCGCCTCATAATCATCGTTTCTCGGTTAGTGTTCACTGACTCTACATTTGATGTTTTACTGTTAATATTACTTGAGTCCTCTACAACTCCACTATCACATTTGTACTTGTAAATAATAACTTTTTAAAACTTCTGTGGAAAACTGAGTCACCAGCGATACATCGCTGTTGACTCTTTGGTGTGCTGTGCTGAACTGAGAAAGAGGATATGCAAATTTGCGCTTGTGTTAGTGCATTCGACGTCATCGTCTTTTGCTTGATGGGACCACGCCTCGTTACATATACGTTGTGGTTCATGCGTCATTGTCTTTTGTTATGACGAAACAAGCTTTATAACCCAATCACAATTCTTATTTATAGTCCGTCATCATATACACCGCCATTATCTCTACCGGCTTTTGCTCGTCCAACGGTGACCTTGGCATTGTGCTACTCTCACTGAATATGCGTTGTTCTTTTTACAGAGGGACAATGGACCTAACCATTCTTTAGTTAACTGTTATACAATAAAACATTATAAAATAAACTCAAATCCCATAATTAAGGTATTGGGCCTTTCTGTACTGTACAAACCCCCTCAATGAAAGATTTTGTGTCGAGACACAAAAACTGTCCATTGACTCATTCATACGGTTCTAAAAGGATCAGCCTAGATATGACGCCATAACCCCAGTAATGTTAATATATAAAAATTTATAATCACTTACTCTGGTCCAATGATGCTGATCGCACCCTCTGACCTTACTGGACTTCTCAGGCGAGATCCCCACACCATAAGGCCATGAGGCACTTAACGTTCCTGCTCTGACGCACCGGCCAGCTCAGGACCGCGGTCACAACACCACAAACCTCTGAAACATCGAATACAAAAATTTAATATAGTGTCTAATATACTTCCATATCTTCAACTGATATGTTTCCCTTTAGATGCATTGGTTTGTGTCTGGGCATTGGTTTGTTCAATTCTAAAAATTTTCAACACAACAACAACAACAAGATTTCAACATAGACTGATTTTTTACCACCACCAAATTCAATCTCTTCCTTGTAAGAGAAAAATATATATTCCTACAAATAATAATACACAAACAATTCTTTAATATTACCCAGAACACCATCACCTATTTATTTCTATAAAATTCACCCTACAACTACTATGGCAGACAAGTTCTTTATTCAAATTTATTACTCAACTTTATAATCATTTTATATCTTTTGCAAATGACATCATACTATATTTTATTCAACACCATTTCTAACTTTATCTCTTTAATATTCAAAATCTACTATCTTTTAACATTTGTTACCGTCGTTACCAATAACAATAAAACATCATAAAACATTAGACATTGCACATTAACATTGTTACATTTACATTACATATCTCATATTTACACAATTTGTAACAAAACTTTATAACATTACTACTATCAACAATTCTCCATTAACTTTTAGTTATTTAACATTTGTTATAAGATTCTATACAACAAAATTTCAACTTTATCCTTACCTTTCTGTTACATCACCTTCCTACTATGAATTTCTTTTTCTAACCTTTTATCCTTACTAGTTTGGGTGACTCTCTATTATTCACTATCTCTATCTTATTTTGGCATTTGTCAATCTAACCTTACTCACCTCTTTTTTACTACTAACCGCTTCTAACCATTAACATATTATGACACCAATATCTCTATAATAACCCCCTTCACTAATCCCATTTAAAACCTCTGGCACCGCTCATTTTTTGTACTAGTATATGTGTTCCCACTTACCAACTCATT
>JAWRYS010000225.1:0-44280 GCA_034769895.1 Magicicada septendecula | reverse complement strand
CGACATATATTTGAACTACATTGACTATGGTACTCTGTATAGACCAAGTTCCAGGTAAATAACATTGACCAAAATGTAAATATTAAGTAATAACCATTTTCATATAATAGATCTGTTATCTATAATGTTGTGTTATAAAGTCTGTAACCCTTTAATACAAGTTGGTAAATCATTTCTGTTATCGTGTGTATAATTCTCTATTTATATGAGGATGATAGTGTAATAAAAATGGTGAGTGTTTTAGAGTGCCAATCGTGGACAATGACAAATGAGAGAGGGAGAGAGAGAGAGACAGAGAGAGAGAGAGAGAGAGTGAATGAAGAGATTAATGAGAGAGAGAGAGAGAGTGAAAGAGAGAGAGTGAATGAAGAGAGATAATGAGAGGGAGAGAGAGAGAGTGTGAGAGCGAAGGGTGGAAGAGTGAGAGAGCGAAGAAGGGAGACAGTGAGTGTGATGTAGAAGAGAGAGAGAGAGTGAGTGAGTGAGTGGGGTGATAGTGAGTGATAGATCAATTTCAGGTTAGAGTGAGAGGCTGGGTGGACTGGTGGGGGGAGCATGGGTGAAAGAGAAGGGTGATTGTGGACACATACATAAATTACATTATTCTATAGTACTCTTGACTATATTTTACAATATGATTACAATTACCGTATTATCCAAGTTTACCTGTTAGTAAAATTTACCAGAACCTTTTGTGTGTAACCTTTGTCAACTAACTGATTTAAGTCGTAATGTTTTACAATACTGTGTAAATTGTATGTTTCTAAATTATGATTGTTTGCTAACACCAGTAGGGAGTGAAACATGGTAAAAATAACTTTTAATAATTACGTAGTGAACATCCCCTAATCTGTTTTAGTTATAGGTAATATATTACTTTGCTATATGTTGACTGTTGTAGGTATGAACAATTTTTGTACCAATCTAATATCCAATTGTTGGTTACTGTTTGTTTAATTAATTAAAATAACATTATATTTAGTAATTTAAATTGTAATACTGTATAAATTAAGTTCTCTCATACTATAATTTGCTCGCTTTCTTAAAGATAATTTGAAGATGTAAACAAACTATCATAAGTCTTCACATAAAAAAATGATACATACATACACACGCACACACTCACATCACCAACAACACGTTCACCCAAATATTTAATTGTTTCGTTATGTTTGATATTTCTATTGTATTTCATACACAGGTCCTGAAGATGACAATAAATATTGTCGAAACGTCGACGCAAAATAACTAAAAGTTGTATTATTGACCGATCCTCACTAACTATCCACTAAAACATTCATTATAAAGTAAACAAATAAAAATAACCTATTTGATAGGTTGTGCGTTCATCACGCTTGGTTAATGATTTACAAAAATTATATTTTGGAGAACACTTATAACTAACATTCAGCTTAACTAATATTGACAAATTTATAAAATAAATTTAGACATGGTGTAACATAAAAAATGTTTCAGTGTTTTTGCGTCAGTACAGATCAGTGTATTAAAACGTACAGGTTATGGCGCTCGTAGCAAAGAATGAATAAATGGTTACACTGTTACCTTTTGGTTTTAATCATTTGATTAAAACTCATTTAACACCTCGATAATCGGATTATAATGATTATCGTTATTCACTGCACACGCACTTGAACAGAGAATTTCGATCCGCTTCTAACTTACAGGATCATAAATAATACTATTTAATTCTTTCTGCTGTTCATTACTTTTTCCCGCACTAAAATGAAATAATACTGCACATAATCACAATGTTTCCTTGTTGAATAATTTAAAGTAGTTGTAGGTTGTTGTCGAACTGTTTCCTTTGATGTGTTCTGGAGATGACGCTATCAGTTATTAAAAATGTTGATATGAGATCGGCGTACCTGTCACACCGAATGCAGTTAGGAAGTGTCTGCTGAAAATTCGTTCCGGCTCTTTTTATAGTCGATATCTTGATCGGCTCTAGGCAATATTGTTAATTACTAAGGAATTTTGTCATTGGCTTAGACAGGTGTGATGAATGTGACGTATGGTTTTTCCAACCGTCAAAACAGTTTTTATAACCGCCAAACGCTAAAGTGATTGACAGCTACCGATGTTATTGGTATTAGCGACCAAATTTCTTAAGCATATTTTGTAAATGATGCTAACGCCTTTCACGCACTTAATACAGTTGCGATTGGGGCTGTATCGCCATCAAATTAAAGAATATTTTGTCCTCTTTAATTTGACATAGTTTGATACCGAGTTAGTTTCACTTTTACTGACATTGCTACATAAACAATGTTCAGGTACACTATTTCGCACCGTTGTCTGTTTACCAAAATTGGCAATTATACACTTTGACTAATATTGTTTGTGTCCTACATCGCGTTTCATCACTCGAACGTTTATGTCAGAACACTATTAATCCTGTACTGATGTTTAATTACTGTACATTACGAATAAACCTTAACTTTAGACATTGTAATGAACTGTTCTTACATACTATGATATTTCGTTTCACATTAATTTGCTCTATTCTACTAACTAACAATTGAATTATAAATCATATCGTTTTAATATATTTGAGCATAACAATTGTTTTGTGTAGGTGACCTACATTTCTATTACTTCCTAATAATCATCTCATTGATGATCGTTTGGTCTAGGCCTTGTTAAGGCATACCGTTCATACCGGAATTCTGCCTTCAAAGCTTTTATTAGTTCACAATTCGATAATTTTGCTGAGGTAGCTTATTGTTATAAGATTCCCTCTTACACACGTGTTTATTTGTCATAAGTATAGTTGAGATTGAAATATAGCTTCGTTTTCATTTTGTGACCATTGCTAATTTTAGTTCTTGGCCTCAATAATTACTAGTCATATTTAATGTATTATCAGCCAAATGCTGATTCTGATCTCACATTATTCAGATTCTTATTTAATCATTTTTTAGTAACATATCATATTCTGTTTACATTATTCACTGACTCGCTTGACAGCTTAAAGTGAATTTACATTTGTCCATCAGTTTGTGTCAGTTATTGTCTGGTTGTAGTGTCAAACAGTATTTGGGTTTACTGTTTCTTGTGGCACTTCTGCTTCTTTCTTCCTCTATGATTCCTCTCTTCTTGGTTATTCTTATCATTACTTTATCTATTTATATTATCATTATGCATTTATTAAACCTGATAGTATATGTTTAGGTTAGGTAACATTTTGTTATGTTACAACGTCCGGGAGACGACGGACAATGCAATGGTTATAATGAGGGGTGTAAGATCAAACGACACACCAAACTCAGAACTCAATACCCGAATGGAATGAATAATTAATTTTAAATGAAAAATAATATTACTGTTAATTATTAATAATAAGAAAAGGAGTTAAATAATAAGAAATAATATGTGTAAAAGGATAAAAGAAATGTGAAAGAAATATAAGAGATAAACAATTAGATAATAAAGAATGTTATGCTAAATAAAAAAAAATGTTATGTTGTAAAAAATTGTAAGGAATGTAAATGTTAATGTTAGTGTAAGGAATGATTGTAAAGGAATGTTATTATCGATGTTGTTATAATATGGAGAAAGGATTAGATATAAGCAGTAAATGTATAATTATCAGAAGGGCTGATCAAGCGAAAACTTCACACTTAATGGAGATACAAGGACACAGAAGAAAGCGAGAGTGAAAAGTCAAAAGGGCAGAGACTACTTAGAAATTAGGACTACGAGTAAAATATCGTTGTTTTCTAAGGCAGTTCATCTGTAACCGGTCATGTGACACACTACAAGCTAAAAGAGTATTCTGTTATGGAAGTGTATTTCAAGTAAGAATGAAGAAAATTATTAGCGATCAGAAAGGTAATGTTAAAGAAATGTAATAAAAGGTAATAAGAGTTAAGGTATTGTATAAGTAATGTAAGAATGAAGATTGGAATAGTAGGCTAAGAAAAGGGTTAAGAATGTACAGTAAGAATGTATGATTAAGATAATATAAAATTTCAGATGGAAGAATGGCATAATATGTTAAGATGCAAAATGTTTATCAGTGCAAGAATGCAAGTTCATGTAGAAGGTTTTATACGTAAGAAAATATAATAAATAGGTCAGTGGAACCAGATGGAAGGAGAACAATGGGAAGAAGCAACTACGCATATGCATTGTTACCAACTCGTAGGGAGGGGAGATAGGAACGAGACTTGTTTTACCCTCCAACTAAGGGAATTTGAACAATTGATATTCATTATCATGGATAGTAGTGTATAAATACAAATACAAATATATATATATAAGTACAGTAATATTTAATATCATATCAGATTTAATATCATTTAGCGCAGTTCTAAAATGTAACAAAAAAGATTGGTACATCTCATTAAATTCATCAACAGTGTACTTTGTCAAGTATTATTTTAATGACTTTAAACCTTAAAGTTTGATGAACATTGATGTGGCCGAAATCAATGTAGACAGTATGTTTATTTCTTATGAAACTTGTTCCAGGTGTAACGACTGGAAAAGTTCCTTATTGTAGTCTTCAGATGATGTACGTTGTACAGACGTCAGGCTCAACTGGAAAACCTAAAATTGTCAGGGTTCATGAACACTGTATTCTTTCTAACATCATTAACTTAAGGTAGTAGATATGAAATTTAATTTATATTAAACTGATAAAGTTAAATAAATTTCTAAATGTAATAATCTGTTAAATTTTAAGTAGCCATAAATATTTTCATAGGTATTAAAAAATCTCGACTTGTTATTCATAAGGTGTGAAGGATTACCAGTCTGTGACAGTTTTGTACATCATGTATGTTTCAAAACTGTGTTAATTTTTGTACTTAGATTGGTACTTACTAGCGATTAATACTGAGTGATAATGAAGGTAACTACAAAGTTTCTTTATTGTACACGATCAGGGCCAGAGGACTGCTTTAAGAATTCTCCTCTATCAGACTATGCCTCCATTCATCCATTCTCATCCTGATCTGGATAAGGTCCTTACAGAGTTAATAAAGTAATGCGACTTGAAAGTTTGTCAAAAATGTACATTCTTTGTCACAATACTGTGGTTAACTGACGAACATCATGTCAGTTGGTGAATCATTTGTATGCACTGAAGATGGCCTCCAGAGGTGAGGCCAAAACGTCTGTGATTAAAATTAACAATAGCCCGGAGTTTATTCCCAAGACTACGTTTTTAAGTCTTCACAGCTTACACTTGTCAAAAACATTAAAGTTTCTTATTATACTTACAGAAATTTCAGATAGTTTAATACTAACAGATTCCATACAATGTAAAATGGCAGTAATCAGTAGCTAATGGTACACAGTGGAGAAAAGTAGAACAAGAAAGTAGAAATTAATTGTTAGTTAATTTGGTGTGGTTGCATTACATTGGTTGAAGTCTTGTGTTATCTCTAGTCATGTCTAACTATGATAAAGTAGTAAGTATCCTATTATTAATCATTACTCAGTGCCACACCCCTTCAAATTGATGAACATAACAGGAGTCAAGGTTGCTCTGTGGACAGTTGAATAAAGACTTACAGAAGAGACTGTGTATGGAGTATGCCTATAGCATTCTGTGGTGCTGAAACATGGACACTAAGGAGGAGGGAGTATGTAAGAAGATTGAAGGAATGGATGTGATGGAGCATATAGGGCATAGCAGCAAGGATTCCAATTGGGATAAGAAAGTGATTTGCTAAATGTTTTATTTGGAGTGTGGTTTTATATGTCAGTGAAATGTGGACCACCAAAAGGAAAGAAGAAAGGTACCTATAGAGCTTTGAAATTGGTTGGGGTGAAGAATGATTAAGTTGAAATGTACTGATAGAGCGAGAAACAAATTTTTGACAAGAAGTCATTCCTAGAAGAGGAAAGAAAACTCCTGAAATTAATAAGGAGAGACACGTCTTGATTGGGGCACATATTGTGTAGCAACTGTCTGCAGCTAAGGATCACAGAGGGAAAGAGAGGATGGGGAAAACGAAAGGTTGGAATGCTTGATGACATAAAAAATCGAGGGAGCTATAGACAAATGCTTAGCCTGAAAAAAATATAGAGGATCTAATTGAAAGTTGTAAGACAGTTTTATTAAAACATAGGAGGGCAATGATGAGAGAATAAAGTAAGGGCTGAGGAAGTGCTGCAAGGTTGATGAAGAAGAACAGATGCTCGGGAAGGTGCTCAGAAACTAGGAAGATGAACTGGCTGGGACAGTGAGTGAGGTCAAATGCTAAATAACCAGTACCAGGAGTTTACCAGAGTCTACGGAGGTGGATTGCTAGACCTGCAATGATCAAAATCCTGTGCCGGCTATTATACACAAGCAGGCAAAAGCTATTTTATTCCTTGCAGTTCCATATTGAGTCTGGATACTTGCAATATACTGCTATAATGTACTACTTGCAGATAGAGGGTGGAAACATCTGCATACTATCAGACTCGAAATGTGCCATTGAAAGTCTGAAAAGACCCCACCCAAACGACTATGCTTCTGTGTAACAGAAATAAGAACTTTCCTTGGCCAGGCTAGAAGGAAGGGGAAAATATAGCCTTCCAGTGGGTTCCAGCTAACTGTGGAATTGCAGGGAATGAGTGGGCTGATGAAATCACAAAAGCATCTGTGAAAATTCAGCTAAATCAAATGCCACAAATTCCCTATCGAAGTTCAAGAGTGCCGTGACAATGACAATCCAGGAAGAATGGAGAGAGAGATGGAGAACCGTGAAAACAGGAAGATGGCTTTTTCACCTACAGCCAACACCAGCAGACCACAAACTTTGCAAAAATGTCCCAAGGGAAATCGCTACCTTTGCAGCAAGGGCCAGACTGAGACATGTAATCATGCAACAATATATGATTGTTGTTCCAATCGTAATAACCAGTTCCAGGTTCCAACTGAGCACCTATCCGGACTGCAGAGCCTGCAGTGAGCAAAAAGAAGAATCCTTAGCTCATATCCTCCTGGATTGCACATCCACCAATGCCAAGAGAAAGAAATTAAGAGCTCTTACATGTGTCCATGGAAAACTGGAAGATATGGGGTCCTCAAATCAAGGCTTTATGGGTCCCAGCAGATATGGCATACTCTGGACTTGTTTCGCTTTTTACAGTTTAGTCCAGTTAAAAATAAGCATGTCTGGCCTGTTTGGATTTTGTTAGGCTTCTCATCTGACAAATTTGCATGTAGTATTATGATAAAAGTATAGCAAATTTTTTGTGTCTAAAATAGTACTAGATCTGAAAAAATGTGCATACTAGATTTTTATTTTATTTCCTTTCAGTATGTTTAGGCCTTTTATGATATTACTGTTAATCTTTATATTATCATCAAAGCCGTCACTCATTTATGCAAACTGATATCACCAAGTCAAAGAGACTACTTGTGAATAAAGAGCCTAGCATTGTCAACACTAGCCATTGTGTCGATTTCTAAGAAAATGTAAACATCTTGTTGCACTGTCTTTATCTCTACATCGATGTTGTATTTGTGGTCTTTTTGAACTTTAGAACCTGTTCATTAAGAATCCATTATTCATATTTTGCCAGTTGTGCATGAACTGTGGACGTGGACCTTGAATACCTTGATTTGTTGTTGAGAAGTGCTGTTACTTTTTCTAATGTGATAATGATACCAAATTTTATTTGCCTATTTCTTTAATGTTGTTTTTAATTTTATTTAATAAGTACTAAAGTACAATGTTATTTTTTGTGTAGAAAACTGGGTTTATTTATTTCTATTATAAAAAGTTTGTTTCACTACAAAGTCGTGAACTTTGAGACTTCATAATTATAATTATTATTAAAGAGAAGGCACATTTTGATATTATAATAAGATAGAATAACATTGTTTCTTTTATAATGAAGATGGCAAAGCTTGTTTTCCATTCTTATGTGTTTTGAATGTGCCAAATTCACACATAAATATTCAGTTTATATATTTATTTAATACATTTAATATTTATAAATAAATTTACCTCAAGATATGCCTTTTTTTTCCTTATTAGGAACATGTTTCGGGTAAAATCTTGTACCCATCCTCAGCCTTCCGGTTTTTGTGTCTGGTGAAGTACATATGTGTTGGTTGACTATTATTATTGTGGCTTCCTGTTGGCTTCTGGTACTTCAAATTGGTTTTATTGTGTGTGATTGTGGTGTATGTGTTAGCTTTTTGTGTATTTTCGATGTTGAGTGCTTTGAATATTGTGTCATATTTTGTATTGATTTGTATTTGTTCAGGTATTAGTTTGTTTTGTGTTTTATGTTTGTATATTTGTAAATTTTCTGAAATGTTCATTATAGTGCCTTTGTATGGTATATGTTTTATTAGTGTCACATTGGTTATGTCTGGGAATTCATGTCCTGTGTTTATTGCATGTGTGGCTAAATTGGATTTATATATTTCTGGTTTTTTGTATGCGTTTAGGTGTTCAAAATAACATTTTTTCAGCTGTTTTTTTGTTTGTCCTGTGTAACATTTATTGCAATCTTGGCATTCAATTTTGTATATACCGTTAGTTGTTGTATTATCTTTGTTGTGTGGGCTATTTAGTTTTTGTATATTATTTTTATTAGTTTTGTATGCTGTTTTTATATCTGTGTTTTTAAATAGTTTTGTTAGTTTTGTCATTTTATTATTTATATATGTGAATGTGGCCCATTTGTTGTTGTTGTTATTATTTATGTGTTGTTCATTTTGATTAATTCTTAATTGTTCAGTTTTTATTTTATATTTGCTTTTATTTTCTATTTTGTTTACAGTATTTTTATTGTATCCATTTTCATAACCAATTTGGTATATTATATTTCTTTCTTTGTCAGTTTCTTGTTTGTTTAGGGGAATTTTGTACATTCTGTTAAATAGCAAATAGAATGCTGCCATTTTATGTTGTGGTGGGTGGTCAGAATGGTTAGGTATAATGATGTTAGTAGAAGTTGGTTTTCTATATATTGCATATTGTATGTGGTTGTTGTATCTTGTGATGGTTATGTCTAAATAGTTGATTTTGTTATGTTTTTCTTTTCCTTCTGTGAATTGTATTTTAGGATGTATGTTATTGATTTGTTTCAGTATGTTCTCTGCATTTGTGTTTTTGTTATTTGATACATATAGCCCATTATCTACATATCTTATCCTGTAGTATCACCCACTTATACACACATTTATTTTTATATATATATTTACTTTTACTGATATAAAGTAAACACGTGTACTTACCATGTCACTGTATGTGTGAGCACATGGTTCCTTTCCAATATAAATCTCTCTTTAAGGGGCCAGGGTTCACTCTCGGCGAGATTCAGATACAAAGAGGTAATAGAAATGACAACACTGATTTTCATTTGAATGTAATCACTTGCTTTTAATTAGCAGAATTAAAAAATTTATATTGAAGCATAACCAAAAATGGCGTCACATACAATTGCTAAAAACAAAATGGCGTCTACATTTTCTTAAGCCCTATTTAGTCATTGTTACTTTATATTATGGTGAATCTTGTTAATATTTTATATTTACTTCTGGCTGCAGCTCTAATAACATGTAATTAATTATATACTGGTATGTTACACAAACCAATGCCCTATTTAGTCATGATCATGACCATGCGTTCACTCCCTCATACGCTCACTCACACACACACTATCACAAATACATTTCATCAGATTTATCTTTTATTTGAGCTCATTGATATGTAAAAAATATGATAATTGTTTTGACTTCTCTGTAAGTGGACCAGAGTGGCTCCCTCGCTGGTGTTAGATGTTACGCATTTGGATGGCAGGTGGTCGCCTCATGTTTCTCATCTATCTGTTGGTTTGCACTGATTTTACATGTGATATTTAACTGTTTACTATTAATTGAGTCTTTTAAAACTCAACTGTTACATTTTTAATGATGAATAATAATTTTCTTAAAACTTCTGCTGAAAACTAAGTCAACAGCGATACATCGCTGCTGACCCTTTGGTGTGCTGTGCGGAACTGAGAACGAGTAATATGCAAATTTGCATATGTGTTAGTGCATTTGACGTCACCGTCTTTTGTTTGCATGGCCAACGCCTCGTTTCATACGCTGTTGTTCCTGCGTCATTGTCTTTTATTCATGATGACACAGCTTTGTGAACCAATCACAATTATTTTTAAGAGTTCGTCATCACATACACCGCCATCATCTCTGTGCAACTTCGCTCGTCCACCGGTGACCTTGGCATTATGCTCCTCTCACTGAATATGCGTTGTTCGTTCTTACAGAGGGACAATGGACCTAACCATACTTTATTCAACTTTGATACAATAAAACATTATAAAACCTCCTCAAATCCCATAATTAAGGTATTGGGCCTTTATGTACTGTTACAGACCCCCTCAATGAAAGATTTTGTGTCGAGACATAAAAACTTTCATTGACTCATTCACACGTTTCTAAAAGGATCAGCCTAGATATGTCGCCACAACCCGCTGTAATGTTAATATATAAAAAATTTATAATCACTTACCCTTGGTCCAATAATGCTGATCGTACCTGTCTGACCTTACTGGACTTCTCAGGCGAGATCCCAACACAATAAGGCCATGAGACACTTAACGTTCCTGCTCTGACGCACCGGCCAGCTCAGGACCATGGTCACAACACCACAAAACTCTGAAACATCGAATACAAAATTTTAAAATAGTGGTTTAATATACTTCCATATCTACAACTGATATGTTTCCTTTTAGATGCATTGGTTTGTGTCTGGGCATTGGTTTGTTCAATTAATTTTTTCAAAATAACAACAACAAGAATTCAACATAGACTGATTTTTCACCAACACAAATTCAATCTCTTCCTTATAAGAGAACAATATATATATATATATATATATATATTCCTACAAATAACATAACACGTAAACAATTCTTTTAATATTCCCCAAAACACCATCACCTATTTATTTCTATAAAATTCACCCTACAACTACTATGGCAGACAAGTTTATTATTCAAATTTTATTACTCGACTCTATAATCATTTTATATATTTTTTGCAATGACATCATACTATATTTTGTTCAACACCGTTCTAACTTCATTTTTTTAATATTCAAGATTTACTATCTTTTAACATTTGTTACCGTCGTTACCCCTGTAGCGACCTCCTAACCACACATTCTATGACCATCAACATAATAAAACATTGTACATTACACATTAACATTGTTACATTTACCTTACATTAAACAATTTACATTTACATGACTTGTACCAAAACTTTATCACATCATTACTATCAACAATTCTCTATTAACTTTTAGTTATTTAACATTCATTAGATTCTATAAAACAATTTCAAATTTATCATTACCTTTCAGTTACATTACCTTCCTGCTATGAATTTTCCTTTTCTAACCTTTTATCCTTATTAGTTTGGGTGACTCTCTATTATTCACTATTTTCTATATCTTATTTTGGCATTTGTCAATCTAACCTTACTACCCCTTTTTCTCTACTAACAACCGCTTCTAACCATTAACATATTATGACACCAATATCTCTATAATAATCCCCTTCACTAATCCCATTTAAAACCTCTGGCACCGCTCATTTTTTGTACTAGTATGTGTGTACCCTACTCTAACCAACTCATTCCCTTATCGGTTCCTGACCCTTTCAGGTAACCCTTTCCAGTGCTAAACGGTCCCTTCCTGTCCCAACACCTTTCGTTGCGGACTCCCTACACCACTACCCTTACTACAAAATATCACCATCAACAAATATAATTACCATTCACATTACTCACCTCTACATATAATCATTAACCACTGTGTCCCTAAAATATCTAACACCTCTTTATATATTATCAGTATCTCAACATTCTTATTTTCACTAACTCCCATTAACTCTACTTAACTAACTCCAATGCCCTTATTTATCATTATCTCCAAACTCTTTTACAACATTTCACCTTAATATACCACTAGAAAATTCATCACTTACCTACTAACAACAATACCTCTCCATATCCAAATATATTACATGCTTCATTTATTATCCATTAGACTCTGAATTCCATAATATCATTTAAAATCATCATCAACTTCCTTAAAATATTTAAAATTCTACCGTAAAACAATACATAAAATACACAACAGCAAAAATACACAAATACACTGACATTAATACACAAAAAAAATATACAATCCAAAATTATCAATTAATCGTTTACCATAAATCAGTCATAAACAGTCCATTTCAAAACACTGTCCACATAATTAAATGTTCATAACACAATAAAATAATTAACCTCCATCGTCAAATAATAATCTTATCTTACGTATACATAACTCATTTTTAATTAAGTACATTATATCATCTTTTGTAATATAATAACTATTTAAATTTATTTTGTCCATTATACCATAGTAATACTCTGCAGGATTACTCCACATTACTATATCATAAAACTTGTCAACATTCGGTATGGTCCAGTCACCTTCTGTATAATTAGTCATAATTCGGTAATTCGCCAAGTCATTATTCTCTTTACCTCCTACTACTTCAGTTTTATTACAAGGTAAGTACTTACTATATTTATTATATATCATCTCTCCTCCTAACCTTTCCATAAACTCTTCATAGTCTCTACTTATCTTAAAAATCTCTACTTCTCTTTTTCTCTCACAATACCTCTCACTTTTAAAACATCTCTCTCTATCACACCAAGCTACATTCTCTCTCTCTATATTTGCATAGGGCACTACTATTTCATAAAAACACCCCCTGGCCTCACCAGGTACACTAACACAAAAAACTAAGGGATCATTTGGAGACCACACGTCTCCCACATAAACTCTAGAGGAACCTTCATCCTCAAATAACAATTTCGGAGTCTTTACTCCAACTATACCACTGGGAAAATTTGCCCTCTGCTCACTATACTCACTTAACTCTCCTTACCCCCACTTTCACTCTCATCTACAACTGTCACCTCACCATTAACCTCTACTCTCATTAAAATCTCACTATCACTACCAACATCCACACTATTATCTCCTATTACCATATTTTTATTTATTTTATCATAATTTCCACTACTACTTACCTTGTCTTTGTTTCTATCTAATTTGTCTATTTCTCTACTCTTATTTTCTAACTCTATCTCATTAATTCTCTTGTCAACATTAAAATTTCGTTTGTGCATTTCATTTTTTAATTCTTCTAATTTCTCCTCTAATTGATTCAATTTTACGTTTTGCAAGTTGTTTTGTTTCTTTAGTTCGTTTTCAAAACTGTCAAACTTTACATTAAATTTACTATTCATCTGGTTAAACTTTTCGTCAAATTTCTCGTCAATCTGTTCTCTTAATAATTGAAATTGGTTATTCTGTGTGTTAATTAACATAAATAAATCTTCTAATGACACCTTACGTAACAGTACATAATGACCCAATACTGTAATTATGGGATCTGAAGGTATGTTTTCAATATTTTATTGTATAATCATCAAGTGCAGAATGGTTAGGTCCATTGTCCCTATATACGAAGGAACAAAGCAGATTCAGTAAGAGTACCATGCCAAGGTCACCGTTGGACGTGCGAGAGCCGGTCAAAGACATGGCGGTGTTTGTGACGAATGACTTTAAATATGCATTGTGATTGGACAATAACGCTGTTCCGTCATAACAAAAAACAATGACGCACTGACTACAACGCATGCAACTAGGCGTTGTCCTGTATGACAAAGCTTGATGACGTAAAATACACACACACAAGCAGAAATTTGCCTATGCCTCTGTCTCAATTCAACGTAGTTCTTCAAAGGATCAACAGCGATGTATCGCTGTCTGATCGGTTTTATAACAAAAGCTTATTACAACTAGACTCTAAATTACAATTGTGATGGTGGAGCAATAGTTGCTCGAATTTAATAACAGTTAAAACCATAACATGTAAAATCAGTGCTAATATTTAATTAAAAAAACAACAGAACATGAGGCGAACACCGGCCATCACCATGGGAATCAACCAACAACAGCGAGGGAGCAACGCAGACCACCACTAAGAGAAGTCCAATTTTTATCATTTTTCTTTATTATTTTAATGAGCTCATTAATCAAAAACAACCAATTAAACAAATGTACTTGTAACAGGGTGAACGTGTGTGAGAGTGTGTGAGTGAGCACATGGCCATAAATATCTATGCCGAGGGCATTGGTTTGTGTGCAACTAAAATACTAGTTAATAAATGATTAGAGCTGCAGCATCAATATAAAAGTTATAATGATCTTGATTTAGAAACCAAAAGAGAGTATTAAGAATGAACATGGTGATTAAACTAGCCACCATTTTGTTTTGTAACCTTGTATGATGCCATTTTGAGCACATGGTTTTATATACTAATTTACTTTGGAAATTAAAATTTGACAGTTACTTTCACTATAAAAACAGTGTTATCATTTGTGTCACCTTCTTTGAATCAAAAATCTCGCTGTTAATGAATCCTGGCCCCTTAGGTAAAAAATATAGTGAAAAGCAAAGCACGAACTCTACAGTAACAAAAAGTGGTAAGTACACTTCTGTACCATACTATGGTAGTATTTATACATCCAAATATAATTAAATGTGTATTAATGAGTAAGTTTATTGACAAATGGCGCCTGAACTATGGACATTATATAAAATCATTTTATATAAAACAGGCCAGATTTAGAGACAGAGAAGGTGATATAAGACGGAACATAACCTAGTGCACAAAAGGTTATGTTAACGAAACAAAGTAACTAGTAATTATATAAGTAATTACGAATAAAGATAAATAATCATTTAAATAGTTAAATTAACAATGGCAGAAAGTAATAATAGTCTGGAAATGGACAATACAGAGACAGAATCCATTTTATTGGAAAGACATGTCAGCTCAACACCTAAAATAGGCGAAAATAAAATCTCGTTAGAAGATTTATTCACGTTAATTAGTGATAAATTCGAACAACAGAATATTAAATTTAGTACATTTAATGTAAAATTAGATAGTTTTGAGAATGAGCTCAAGAAGCAAAATACCTTACAAAATGTAAAATTAGATCAATTAGAGGAGAAATTAGAAAAATCAAAAAATGAAATACAGAGACAAAATGGTAATAGTGACAAGGTAGACAAGTTAGAGATAAACAAAGATGACAAGGTAAGTAGGGGAGAGGATTATAACAATATAAATAAAAGTATGATGTTAGAGAATGATTGTGTAAACAGGAGTAGTAATAATGAGGTTTTATGGGGAATAGAATATAATAATAATGGAATGATAATGTGTGTTGAAGGGTTAAAGAAAGTGTGTAGAGAGAGTATAATTGTAAAAGAATTGCAGGGGTTAGATTTTTCCCTTAATGGTGTATTTGGGGGTGATATACATGTTTTTAGGAAGGACGAGAGTGCCTTCGATGTAGATTTTGGAGACAAAAGGTCTGCAAATAGTTGTCCCTGGATTTTTTGTGCACCTGGTAGGTGGTGCGAGAATGAAGTTGTAGTGTCCCCTGCATATATTGGGAGAGAGAATGTGATTTGGGGTTATGATAGGAGTTATTGTGAAAGAGAGTTGTGTGATAATTGGGAGATAGAGTTATATAGAGTATGTAGAGATTATGAAGAGTTGATAGAAAGGTTAGGTGGAGAGAGAAGTGATAAATATAATGAATACTTACCTTGGATTGAAGCTGATATGGCAGCAGTAGGAGATGATGTTGATAACAATAATGACTTGATAAAATACCTGATTATGACTAATTACACTAAGGGTGACTGGACCATACCGAATGTTGACAAGTTTTATGATATAGTAATGTGGAGTAATCCAGCAGAGTATTACTATGGTATAATGGACAAAATACGAGAGATTATATAATGTACTTAATTAAAAATGAGTTATGTATACGTAAGATAAGATTATTATTTGACGATGGAGGGTAAACATTTTATTGTGTTTATAAACATTTAATTATGTGGACAGTGTTTTTTTAAGATGGACTGTTTATGACTGAGTTTTGGTAGATGATTTAATGATTATGTGGATTGTATATTTTTGTGTATATTAATGTCAATGTATTTGTGTATTTTTGTAGTTGTGTATTTTAGGTATTTTTTGTGTAAACTATGTACTGTGAAATTTTAAATAATTTAAGGAAGTTTGATGATTTTAAATGATATTATGAGATTTAGATTCTAATGGTTAGTAAATGATTACGCATGTGATATATTTGGATATGGAGAGGTATTGTTGTTAGTAGGTAAGTGATGAATTTTCTAGTGGTATATTAAGGTGAAATGTTGTAAAAGAGTTTGGGTAATAGTGATAAATAGAGGCATTGGAGTTAGTTAAATAGAGTTAATGGGAGTTAGTGAAAATAAGAATGTTGAGATACAGATAATATATAAAGAGGTGTTAGATATTTTAGGGACACAGTGGTTATTGATTATATGTAGAATTGAGTAATGTGAATGGTATATATATATATATATATATTTGTTGATGGTGATATTTTGTAATAAGGGTATTGGTGTAGGGAGTCTGCAACGAAAGGTGTTGGGACAGGAAGGGACCGTTGTGTGCCGGAAAGGGTTACCTGAAAGGGCCAGGAACCAATGATGGAATGAGCATAGATAGCGAACACACATACTAGTACAAAAAATGAGCGGTGCCAGAGGATTTAAATGGATTAGTGAAGGGGGTTATTATAGAGATATTGGTGTCATGATATATTAATGGTTAGAAGCGGTTAGTGTAAAAAAGAGGTGAGTAAGGTTAGATTGACAATGCCAAAATAAGATATAGAGAATAAGGAATAATAGAGAGTCACCCAAACTAGTAAGGATAAAAGGGTTAGAAAAAGAGAATTCATGGTAGGAAGGTGAGGTAACAGAAAGGTAAGGATAAATTTGAAATTGTTGTATAGAATCTGATATAAACGAATGTCAAATAATTAAAAGTTAATAGAGAATTGTTGAAGTAGTAATGTGATAAAGTTTTGGTACAAGTCATGTAAATGTAAATGGTTTAATGTAAATGTAACAATGTTAATGTGTAATGTTTAATGTTTTATGATGTTTTATTGTTATTGGTAATGACGGTAACAAATGTCAAAGAATAGTAGCTTTTAAAGGTTGAAAGTCTAAAGGTACAAATGAAGTTGAGCAAAAATATAGTATGATGCCAGTTACAAAATAGATAAAATGATTATAAGTTGAGTAATAAAATTTGAATAATAAACGTGTCTGCCATAGTAGTTGTAGGTTGAGTTTGATAGAAATAATTAGGTGAAGGTGTTTTGGGGAATATTAAAGAATTGTTTATGTATTGTGTTATTTGTAGGTGTATATATATATATTACTTTAATATTTATAACTAAATTTACCTCAAGATATACTTTTTTCCTATTAGGAACATGTTTCGAGAGTTCCTGTTCTCTCATCTTCAGCCTTCGCCAGATGAGAGAACAGGAACTCTTGAAACATGTTCCTAATAGGAAAAAGTATATCTTGAGGTAAATTTAGTTATAAATATTAAAGTATTATATACATCAAGAAACGGACTGTAGCAGAAAGTGATGAATATATATATATATATATATATATATATATATATATATGGTTTTTTTTCTCTTACAAGGAAGAAATTGAGTTTGGTGGTGGTAAAAGAATATACATTTTAGAGTCTTGTTGTTATGTTAACTTTTAAATTAGAACAAACCAATGCCCCAAACACAAACCAATGCGTCTAAAAGGGAACATATCAGTTGTAGATATGGAGGTATATTAGACCACTATTTTAAATTTTTGTATTCCATGTTTCAGAGTTTTGGTGGTGTTGTGACCGCGGTCCTGGGCTGGCTGGAGCGTCAGAACAGGAGCGTAGAGTGCCTCATGGCCTTATGGTGTAGGGATCTCTCCGGAGAAGTCCAGTAAGGTCAGAGGGTGCGATCAGCATTATTGGACCAAGGGTAAGTGATGATAAATTTTCTATAGTAACATTACAGGGGGCTGTGGTGACATATCTAGACTGATCCTTTTAGGAAAGTGTGAATGAGTCAATGAAAGTTTTTGTGTCTCGACACAAAATCTTTCATTGAGGGGGTTTGTAACAGTACATAATGACCCAATACTGTAATTATGGGATCTGAAGGTATGTTTTCAATATTTTATTGTATAATCATCAAGTGCAGAATGGTTAGGTCCATTGTCCCTATATACGAAGGAACAAAGCAGATTCAGTAAGAGTACCATGCCAAGGTCACCGTTGGACGTGCGAGAGCCGGTCAAAGACATGGCGGTGTTTGTGACGAATGACTTTAAATATGCATTGTGATTGGACAATAACGCTGTTCCGTCATAACAAAAAACAATGACGCACTGACTACAACGCATGCAACTAGGCGTTGTCCTGTATGACAAAGCTTGATGACGTAAAATACACACACACAAGCAGAAATTTGCCTATGCCTCTGTCTCAATTCAACGTAGTTCTTCAAAGGATCAACAGCGATGTATCGCTGTCTGATCGGTTTTATAACAAAAGCTTATTACAACTAGACTCTAAATTACAATTGTGATGGTGGAGCAATAGTTGCTCGAATTTAATAACAGTTAAAACCATAACATGTAAAATCAGTGCTAATATTTAATTAAAAAAACAACAGAACATGAGGCGAACACCGGCCATCACCATGGGAATCAACCAACAACAGCGAGGGAGCAACGCAGACCACCACTAAGAGAAGTCCAATTTTTATCATTTTTCTTTATTATTTTAATGAGCTCATTAATCAAAAACAACCAATTAAACAAATGTACTTGTAACAGGGTGAACGTGTGTGAGAGTGTGTGAGTGAGCACATGGCCATAAATATCTATGCCGAGGGCATTGGTTTGTGTGCAACTAAAATACTAGTTAATAAATGATTAGAGCTGCAGCATCAATATAAAAGTTATAATGATCTTGATTTAGAAACCAAAAGAGAGTATTAAGAATGAACATGGTGATTAAACTAGCCACCATTTTGTTTTGTAACCTTGTATGACGCCATTTTGAGCACATGGTTTTATATACTAATTTACTTTGGAAATTAAAATTTGACAGTTACTTTCACTATAAAAACAGTGTTATCATTTGTGTCACCTTCTTTGAATCAAAAATCTCGCTGTTAATGAATCCTGGCCCCTTAGGTAAAAAATATAGTGAAAAGCAAAGCATGAACTCTACAGTAACAAAAATTGGTAAGTAACTTCTGTACCATACTATGGTAGTATTTATACATACAAATATAATTAAATGTGTGTAGTAGTAAGTTTATTGACACTTATTATCGATTGCCCTAGGTGTTGAATTAGCACTTATTTCGTTTAATATAATTGATTCTGTAGCTGTGTTATTTATTTCTATGCTTTCATTATTTTCTGCCATTTTGACAAACTTTTCTTTTTTTTCTCTAATATTAAAATAACTATTTGATTATACTTGTTTTTGATGTGTTTTTGTCAATATAACCTACATAACCTCTTGCGTATTAGGTTATGCACTATTTCATCACTCTCTTTGTCTCTGAATCTGGCTTATATTTTATATAAAATAGTTTTATATAAAGTCCGCTGTTCGGGGGCCAATTGTAGTATCACCCACTTATACACACATTTATTTATATATATATATATTTACTTTTACTGATATAAAGTAAACACGTGTACTTACCATGTCACTGTATGTGTGAGCACGTGGTTCCTTTCCAATATAAATCTCTCTTTAAGGGGCCAAGGTTCACTCTCGGCGAGATTCAGATACAAAGAGGTAATAGAAATGACAACACTGATTTTCATTTGAATGTAATCACTTACTTTTAATTGCCAGAATTAAAAAATATATATTGAAGCATAACCAAAAATGGCGTCACATACAATTGCCAAAAACAAAATGGCGTCTACATTTTCTTAAGCCCTATTTAGTCATTGTTACTTTATATTATGGTGAATCTTGTTAATATTTTATATTTACTTCTGGCTGCAGCTCTAATAACATGTAATTAATTATATACTGGTATGTTACACAAACCAATGCCCTAGTTAGTCATGATCATGGCCATGCGTTCACTCCCTCATACGCTCACTCACACACACTATCACAAATACATTTCATCAGATTTATCTTTTATTTGAGCTCATTGATATGTAAAAAATATGATAATTGTTTTGACTTCTCTGTAAGTGGACCAGAGTGGCTCCCTCGCTGGTGTTAGATGTTACGCATTTGGATGGCAGGTGGTCGCCTCATGTTTCTCGTCTATCTGTTGGTTTGCACTGATTTTACATGTGATATTTAACTGTTTACTATTAATTGAGTCTTTTAAAACTCCACTGTTACATTTTTAATGATGAATAATAATTTTCTTAAAACTTCTGCTGAAAACTAAGTCAACAGCGATACATCGCTGCTGACCCTTTGATGTGCTGTGCGGAACTGAGAACGAGTAATATGCAAATTTGCGTATGTGTTAGTGCATTTGACGTCACCGTCTTTTGTTTGCACGGCCAACGCCTCGTTTCATACGCTGTTGTTCCTGCGTCATTGTCTTTTATTCATGACGACACAGCTTTGTGAACCAATCACAATTATTTTTAAGAGTTCGTCATCACATACACCACATCGTCTCTGCGCGACTTCGCTCGTCCACCGGTGACCTTGGCATTATGCTCCTCTCACTGAATATGCGTTGTTCGTTCTTACAGAGGGACAATGGACCTAACCATACTTTATTCAACTTTGATACAATAAAACATTATAAAACCTCCTCAAATCCCATAATTAAGGTATTGGGCCTTTATGTACTGTTACAATCCATATGCCATTTGGATCATATGATTTTATAATATTCTGTATTTTGGTGTCTATGTGTTGTAGGAATATTTCTGCTATTATGCTTGACAATGGTGATCCCATTGCTAAACCTTCTTGCTGTTGATAAATTTTGCTAATAAATTCACAAATATACAAACATAAAACACAAAACAAACTAATACCTGAACAAATACAAAACATGACACAATATTCAAAGCACTCAACATCGAAAATACACAAAAAACTAACACATACACCACAATCACACACAATAAAACCAATTTGAAGTACCAGAAGCCAACAGGAAGCCACAATAATAATAGTCAACCAACACATATGTACTTCACCAGACACAAAAACGGGAAGGCTGAGGATGGGTACAAGATGGTACCCGAAACATGTTCCTAATAAGGAAAAAAAAGGTATATCTTGAGGTAAATTTATTTATAAATATTAAATGTATTATATACATCAAGAAATGGACTGTAGCAGAAAGTGATTGAATATTTATTTAAATATTCAGTTTAAATTTTGAGATTTAAGTGTTTCATTCAAATTTAAGTGTGTAGTTAAAAAGATTAAATTTATTTTATAATAAAAGAATGGAGTTACTTTGATTTCTTTATAATGATGATTACAGAGCTTTCTTTTTAATTCATGGCTTCTTATGTTTGTATGTATAATGATAATAAACCTGTCTTATGTATGAAACAAGCTGATGTCATTTTATTTTATAATATTGTAACATGACATAAGATAGCGCAAAATATCACTAATGATTAATAAAAGAGAAAGCTGAAGGTAGGAAGAAATGTTAAAAAACTTATAATTTGAAGATTAATGACACAACTACAAAATAACAATTGACGAAGAAACTCACTATGACTTGACCCAATAGATTGGAGAAAACAAGAAGATTGAATGAAGAAAACAAGAAAATAGAGACAAGAAGGAAGGGAGGAGAAACAAAATGTAACCCAAAGTATGACCACGATCAATGTTACCCCAAGATATAACTGACAAATAATATGTAAAGTAAATGCACTAAAACAGATAGGGCATAAATAAGATGTCAAATATAAACTATAAAAAATAAACTAGAGATATTATGTATGTTAAATGAAAAGCAAAGAAACATGAATTTATAAATATAAGATAGGAAGTTAGAAATAAAAAATACCCTATTAAAATATAAACTAGTCAGAAAACAAGTAAGTTATAATTGAGCTGAATAAAGACAATCATTCAAAACCAAAAGTGACCAATGTGAAATGAAAATGAAACAAATATTAATTACCAATAACCACACAGTGATACTAAACTAAATAAACAAACAATGTGTGAAATATCAAGTGAAAGTGACGATAAATAAAGAAACCTCATATGAAAGGAAAAGTGCAGTGTAGGAATATACAGTATAAAATACTATAAGATGCAGACTATAGTAATATAGCAAAACAGTCTTTAATAGAATATTATCTAAAAAGTATGAAACTAATTGTACCATTATTAATTTAAGTGATAGTAAGTAAGAATTACAAAGAATAAGGTAAAAGTTAAATTATTAGAGTGGAAGATAGGAGAAGCAGACACTATATTTTAGTGAAGGAATTTGTAAGTGAGTTATATTGTGTAAGGTACTGTTAAAAATTATTATTATAAGAGTTTCATTATTGTAAAAAAACATAGAATTAATTAACTTAGAAGATAGGTGAGATAGAAGTAAGAAACCAATAACATTTAGAAGTTTAATTTCAGGCTTGAACCTGGTAAGAAATATTTTAATAATAAAAGGTGTGTTATTAAAAGCACCAATGTTTTTTGTTTATCTGTTTCTATAAAAAAAATGTTCAATGAACCAATAAATAAAGTTTATGAATTATAAAGAAGGTTGAATAGGAGTATTGTGAAACCTATGTTTTAGGCCTAGCATGAAGGAGAGAATTTTATAAGTTTAAAAAGAAAACGATAACCAAGGGTCAATTAGAGTATATAAAATGTGTAAGTAAGTAAGTAAGTATATCAGATATAAAAATGTGTAAATATTATTCAGTTTAAAAATAATTACAAAAGAAATATCAATAAGAAAATAAGAAAAATGTTATTAACTAATCAAAAATAACCATGAGGGATATCAAAATAATCTTTAGTAAAAAAGCAGAACAATGATGTTAGTATAATTAATATTAATACTAGCATAAGGAAGTAATCATAATTTAAAGGATTTTTACATATTTGAACATAAATAAAACGTTAGATTATAACAATGTTATAAGATGTTGACCAATGAGAACTAGTATAATTTGAAAGGTAACTATGGCAACTCATGGTTGTTACATAGAGTGACCGTTGAAATCTAATTACTTCATTATTGACCAGCATAGAGGGTGGATGTATGAAGCCCTCGAATCCAAATTAATTTTAAAAGCTTTAAAATTTTCCAAATTTTGAAAGAAGAAGTGTAAGAAGAAGATTTAACTGAACCATGGATGAGATGACCAGTAATTAAAACATTTATACAACAAATATCATGGCCAAAACTTGGAAGGAAGTAAATTAATTTAATACCCGACCAATTCTGGAGGAAGAACTGAAGGGACCTAACTCAACCTGAAGAAGAAGATCATCTACAAGAACTGATGGAAGCTGGACATTGGATTTCAACCATTTGAACGGGAATCTCAGCTAATCCAAAGAAGAAAGGACTTTTAGACGTGTTCCAGAAGAAGAAGAGGTTCGCAAGAGAAGCTACGTCCAGGAATCGATGAGTATAAATTAAATACTTCACCCCAACTCAAACTTTCAATTACCCACACTAAACGAACTATCTTATTTTCACTTCACAGATCACAAAATTAACTTTTGAACTGAACTTGATTATAAAATCACTTTCGATAAAATATATCAGTCACTGAATTTTGATTTTATATTGAAATAGTTTTAGAAACATAAATTGCTAACAAGAACTTAACCAAGCTTGCACTAATTCTCATTGCCAATAACTTACTTTTCATGTTTTAAAATATCAACTATTGTGTATTAGATATAAGGAATATTATAATTTATGTGCATTTATTAGTCTGTAATCCAACTTCTGTAGTCCAAAGAACTTATTCCCTGAGAGAAAATTAACTTTATAAATAACAAACCATATACGCCATTGTGGCATTTTACGTATGAATACTGGACGAAGCCGGACGCTGCCAACCGAGCAACTTGTAAACGCCGGAATTATGATAAATATATGTTTCATTTATCCACTGTAATTGACCAGTTAATATAAAGAAAGGTTCAATAAATTTTTATATTTCTCAATTGCTGTATGTTTGATTCATATAAAAAGGGTAATATAAGAATTTGGGACACAAACAATAAACATACGACAGTTGACGAATTCGACTCAGCCAGACAGCGTGAGCCAATCAGATGGCGAGGCGGAAAAATTTGAACTGAGCGACGAGAAATATGGTCGACTAGTAAGTATTGAGACAAAGTATAAACCGGCTCGCTACACACTATTAAATAGTTACGAAGTAAAAAACACATTAATAATAATTAAATACACGGGCAACACGTCTTTTTACAAAGTGACGATCCCAACAGTGTGGCTTAAGGTAAGGACAATTACGGGACTTACACGTTTCTGTTACAAAGACGCTTACAACGGGTGATGTTAAAACACCCCATAAACTAAATAGTTATAATACGTAGGAATCCTAGATATATGCAATCGAGTATACATATGCACCGCCAAGCGGCAGTACTACGTACTTGCCAGAGCAAGCGGCCATTCGCTGTGTACAAGCGCAAAAAAAAAGGTAAAAATTATTATTTGGGAAGCTATGAAAGAACAAATTTTTTCACTAGCTGATAGAGCATGAAAATACGAGTATTTAAACAAAAAATCTTTGTCCTGTGATGTCAGGGTGATGACTGGACCTAATTTTGAAAAATTTCCCTTTTCAACTTGAAAAATTTATTGTGGCTTAATGACAAAATACTTCGGGATAAAAATTAACATGGAAATTCGTCTATCGAAATACTATATTCTACAATTTTTATGAAGAAAAAATCATTATTTCACTCATTATTAACGGAAATCTGAAAATGCACATTTTTGCAAGTTTCAATTTTTTTGTAGGTTATGTTGCCTTTAAAAAATGCACAACTAACACAGATCGATAGGAAATTTTCCGGGGAACACGCTGGTATTTTTATTTTTCTGATTTGGTGAAGTTATCATCGGAAAAATTGAGGAAAACTTCAGTGACTCACGCTCTGCTGTTTGCCGGAAGTGAAAAGTCGGGGAAAATGGGGGGTCCGAAGTCTGGAACTTGGATAAACTGTTAGGTAAACACTAAACTTATCGTTTAAAAAAAAAAAATCAGCTCAAAAGATGTTGTTTCTGGAAATTTGCTATTTTTAAATTAGTCTTACTCGGCTAAGGAGCGGTACTTTCCCAACAACCACATCCACACTCACTTTTGATATTTCATTTATACACTTATTGGCATCAATGTGTAGTGGACATTGCATATAATTTCAGTTAGATAATAGAAATTGTGGACATTTAGTGTATGTTATAGAATAGTTTGTTGACGATTTATGAAAAATGTTTCTACGAATAATATAATTTTGACGTGTGCCCTGTGATGCCAAAAGTTAATGTTGTTAGGTTAACATGTGAACAAAACTACACATGGGAACCAATGTGTCTTTAAAATTATACTCGCTTTTTGTGAAATTCATGAAAAAACTTGAAGAAGTGAGGCAGGGCGGCCCTTGCCTGTTACTACATAGATCTCTCCCTTTTCGGAAGAGAACATGTTTTCCATTAGTACTCATTTTTTCAACAATACTCGATTTTTGTGCACATCACAGAAAAAGCAATCAACTGGAAGTAAGGTGGAGTGCTCTATGTGTCTCATATTTTTCGCAAAAAATTCACTTCCGTTGAAAGTTTTGATATTTTACTGAATAACAGAAAAAAATATTGGCCACATAATGAATAAAAAATAGTTTTTTTCATTTGTTAATAAATTATTTTTTCTTGTTTTAATCTTACTATTATTTAACTTAAACTTAGCGTGCCATATGAATAATACTCAAAAGTTATTATTATTTTTTTTTTATTGTTGTATTGGAGTGTTAGTGGTCTCAAATATTTCTACTAGGTATTTTATACAAACCACTATTTTGCGTTTGGTATTGATGAGCGCTTTCGGCAGTCAAGCCATCTTCAGGTCATTTACCAACGGCTTGTTTGTCATTTAATTTGTTTGTTTGTATAAATTCATGTGCACAGCTACAAATTGAGTGTTCACAATTTCTAGTGTTTTTTTTTGTTGTATTAATAATAATCCAAAAAGTAATAATGATTGTGTATTAAAATTGTTATATTACTAAGAAAGTAGTCTGGGTTTTTGTAATTTTTCTTTTACTTTTTAAGGCACAGCAGAACCTCCATTAACCATGGTAATGGGCAGATTTAACCTCATAGTGTTAAATGTATTAATTCTATTTAATCTAAAAATAAATATATTTTGTTCACAATAGTGAGTTCTGGAGGTCTCAGGAGCTTACTAGTGTATACTTTGAATTTGGTTATGAAAAAATAATAATAATGCTTCCACATAACAGTAGAGATAATTTATCTACAACAACAGTTATGACTATAATAAATCAAGTTGAAATTTATAAAATAATATAAACAGTAATTTTTAAAAAATAATTGTATTTTAATTAACTTATATTACTTGTTACAGGAATGAGTTTAGGGTTGATTCAAGTGATATTGTTTTGTTTTCTACGCCTCTCACTTTTGATCCAAGTATTATTGAAATATTTATGGGTCTGACAACGGGAGCAACACTTCTGACAGTCAGCAGTGATGTCAGAGCATCGCCAGATTTGTTTTTGAAAATTGCATTCCCTCCTGATAACATTATGCTGTCACCGAGCATCGTTCAGCTCACACCTTCCGTTTTCAAACGGTGGACACGAGAAGAAGTTCAGTCTAGAATATTGAACAACGATAACAAAGTCAAAGTCCTTGCTTTAGGTACTGTTCATGTCTGTTCACAGTTATGTATAGAATAAGTCTTTCTTGTTTGTTAACCTTGTTTTACAATATATATAAAATGTAAGTTATGCTTTAGAAGGAAGTATTATATACTAGTCAAGAATTGGAATTCTTATTTTCACAGTAACCTTCTGTATTGTGTTCAGCTGTGGTAAAAATATTATTTATAGAAAATGGTTTATGTGTGTATATGTAGTTTGTAGGTAAGGTCAATCCGTTTCAAGTGGTCCAGCACCACACAACACTGGTTGCCTCACCATCTCAGAAGAAATTCATATTTTGTATGTACATTCCCTTGTATTTTGGTAGTTCAAAAATTATTTTTTGTATATTTTTATTTATTCAGTTCACAAATGGCAGCCATTTTTGTTTTAAGCTGCACGCCATTTTTGTGTTCGCAGACATCTACGGTTTTCTAAATTATTCAGCACTGGGTTGTCCTAGGCTTTTCAAATAAACTGCATTGGGTTCAGTACATTCTGGCCTACAAATCAAAGCCCTATTTACCTACCTAATAGGTTTTTGTTCAGGTACTCTTTGTAGTCAAAATTATCAAACGCGAATGTACAAAATTAATTTTCAGAGTGTATTTTCCCAAAGAAGGAACAGATTCTCTGCATTAATTTTTTCTGTGCTTTTATAATATAAGAGTGTAGGTACTTTGTATAAAATATCAATGGTAAGTAAGTTACCCTTTACAAATTACACCCTCTTAAAAATTGAAGAATTATGCTATGCAGACGATTTAATAATTATAGGAGAAACAGAAGAACAGTTACAGAATAACATAAAGGTATTGAATGAAGAACTTAGAAAGAAAAACATGAAGATTAATATACAGAAGACTAAAACTATGGTAATAGGAAATTCAGAAGAGAAACACAGTATAGAACTTGATGGAAAATATTTAGAACAAGTAAAAAGTTATAAATATCTGGGAGTAGTGATTAACAGCAAAGGGAATTTAGAGGAAGAAATAAATGAAAGAGTAGTGAAAACAGGAAGATTATTCAATAGTATTAAATCAAGTTTCCTGGGTAAAAAAGAAATACCCACTAGGATAAAAACAGAAATAGTCAGAAAAATCATGAAGCCAGTATTAACTACGGAAGCGAAACATGGACAACAAATGAGAGAATAAAAAGCAAGGTAACTAGTATTGAAATGAGGTTTCTTCGAAAAATAGAAGAGAAGACAAAAAAAGATAGAATTCGAAACGAAATATTTAGGAAAAAGTTAGATACTGTTCCTGTAGCAATAACAGTAGAACAAGCACAACTTAGATGGCTGGGACATGTAATGAGGATGGGGGAGGAAAGACTGGTAAAGCAAGTGTTTGAATCCAGAGAAACAGGTAAACGAAAGAGAGGACGACCGAGAAAGCTCTGGAAAGATGAAGCCCGCACAGCTGCAGAAAGAAGAGGAGTAAAATGGGAGAAAATAAAGAACCTCACAGGAGATATAAAGAAATGGAGGGATATGTGGAAAAAGACGACCTCAGAGGACTCAACTCCAACATAGCTTTACACCGAAAGATAGAAAAGCTAAGGAATAAGTAAGTAAAAATTGAAATTTTGGATTTTTTCCAAATTTTCAGCTCTGATATCTCTGTTGGGGGACCAGATGAAAATCTGAAAATTGCATGCACAAAAGGTCTCTATGGAGTCAAACTTCATTATAAATTTCAACTTTGAGATTTGGTATAAATGATATAAATTTGGTCAGTTTATGTTCAGAAAATCTATTAGCAATCGAGTTTCCACTAATCTTATCAAGTGTGAGATTTATGCTGTTTCCGCCAGTTGGTGCTTCTTGTTGATAGCCAGATTTCCCACATTGGTAGCACCTGGGCCTTGTGTCTCTTTCCCATTGTTCTAATCTTTGTAGCACTTTTGATCCTCTGAATTGTTTGCTCATATCATGTCTTTTCTCCCTCTATTTTGTTAACAATAGCAGTATTGGGATCCTCTGACTACAATGTGATGACATAAACTCATGGATGCAGCTGGATAAACCAGTCTGATCAGTCTGCCAAAACGTGCTTCGAACACTAGAAAACTCTCTTTGGAACTCTTGACATTTTGTTCTCAGTTGAGTACAGTACACATCACAGAGATGCCAATCATTATACAATAATTCCAGAGTTGCTATTAATTCAGAATACATCTTCTGACTATTGTGTATCACTTTGTCTACTAGCTCTATAGCAGGTCTTTTTAAAACAAGATCAGTGAAATTGTTTTCTCTTTCTCTGTCCACTGATTTGCACATGCAGGAGCTTCAGATTGCTGAAGGTACATTGGCTGGTGAGTGCTTCCATGAAGTGTTACAGGAAAAGTTACTTTCTCTCTGTTATTTTATTTTCTGTTTCTTTCCCTGGTTTTATTATCAGTACTGTATGTTCTACAGTTTGTTTTAAAATACATGGCTGTACTTTCACTAATTGCACTACTTTACTTTTAATTTTCTATTTATATTTGCAACTAACTTTTCTACTTCATCTATTTTATCTGGCATTGTTTCTTCTATGACAGATATTTTTTATTCTTGTAGCTCAAATATTCTAATAACTTGTGTATTCAGCTCACCTCCTGATAGACCCAGCTCTGCAGGCGTGTGCTCGTGCATCTTCTTTTGCTGTTGTTTCAGTGTTTTTAAGTATCCTGTTTCTTGCTTACATTTCTTGTCCTGTCTATCGTTCGTCAGACTCAAGCAAGAGTGCTTTTTCGCTGCTCTTTCACTCTTTGATTTTTATGCTTATATTTTTAATCTTGTTGTCTTTCTGCTTCCTGTCAGTGTCATTCTTCTGTTTGCAGTAGCAGTGCTTTGAAAGTTCTGTTGTCTGACAGGTATTCGTTTTTGCAAATCATTTATCGTGTAGACTAAACTCTTCTATGAACTGTCCTCTGTTTCCACTGTTAAAAGTCCTGTACTCAGTTATGAAGGTCATATGCTATTAGTGTTACAATGATTGAACAGTGGAACTAGAATGAAGAGAAATCACTATTTAGAACTTTAATTACAGTTTAAATACATAAAACAACAATAAACAGTCTTATACAACGATTGTTTAAGTTCATGATCGCCTAACACCCACTAATGTAACAAATAATAAATATCACTTATTTAAACATTGCAAGTTCCAATTACAGATGTCTGCACATGTCACAAAACTACAACTCCGATAACACACACACACACACACAAGTTCACAGGTTCAAAAGTAAACTCTTGGCTTCAGAAGTGGTGTTATGACCTGGATACCAGCAGAATAATCAAGAGTATTGCATAATCATGCTGGTCAGACAATGGTCACATACCCACATTTGTTATTTATTGGCAGTGTAGCATATTGAAGAAGCAGTGGGAGCATAGAACCTGCAAAACAACTGCAAGTTGGATATGCTAAGACACTGATAGTCATAACCAGTTTCTGTTAGCTGTAATATGACATCTGATTTTGGGCTTTTAAGAGAGCAGCCTATTAGTTAGTCCCCTACTAACTTTACTAGCAGCCTAATAGTTAGACATGACGTAATCAAACATGGTAAATTAAATTACAGGTTGAAAAGCATAGTCTTAACATGGTATCAGTAAACAAATGTTATCTTTTTTTAATTACTAGTAAACAATAAAGAAAAATCAAACACACTAGAGACAAATGGAGTTTATAAAATACATTGTGCAGAATGCGATGCTATTTATATTGGACAATGTGATCATGCTCTGAAACATCGCATTTCTGAACATAAGAAGGCGATTTTAACCAGTACAGCCAATACAGGTTTTGCAGGTCATTGCTTACAACACAATCACTTCATAGATACAAAAAACATAACACTACTGGACAACATACAGAATGGTAAAAAAAATTGAGTTATTAGAAATTCTAGAAGTTAGAAAAGCCATAAAAAGTAGCAAAAATTTAACAAATGAACTCTGTGTATCCCCTTTATTAAAAGTTGTTAGTTAATTTTTATATTTTGCATTCAGATTATATTTAGTTTTTACAGACACTTGAGCTTCCCACTAGCTTCTCCAAACCCCCATCCATCATCACACCCCACACACGTCCAGTATACACATGCCCTAAACATATGTTCACCACCCTAACATCCTTTATTAGTTGTTCACTGATCTCTTGGAAAATAGCTTCATAAGCTGAAACAGCTGTCAGAGTTAAATAAAAACCGTGAAACGTACCAAGTGTTTATATATTTTTTTAAACCGTTGTATTAATCAAACATAATTAACTGACTAGAAACTAGTTGCTACAGATGTTACAGACTACTAGTTGCCAAATTGCAGACTACCAATCTCATGAGAACTCGTGCCTATTTCCACACCGAGAAAACTCGCACGTGAATCTTTCTCTCACGTCTGTTAAATTCTATTATTAAATATTTATTTTGTTTTTATTTTGTTAATATATGTATTTTAATTTTTTTAACTTTAATATATCAAGGTAATTAAAAAAAAAATTATTTTCCAAATAATTACATGTTTATTAGCTTACACTTAACGCTAAACATTAGTGACTAATTTTACAACTCAAAATAATGTAATAAACTGCACACTTGTACAGAAAAGTTTATTTTAACTAAAATTCAAATAACAGAAAATTAAAAAAGCAGTAATTTATAAATTTATTAAAAAATCAAAACATACATGTATTTAAAGAAATGACATTGTCTATCAATTATCTGACTGATCAGCACATAAGTTACAGGTATATATGGTGTGTTTAGGACGGATAGGGTTATTACATATTCCACAACTTTTCTTAGTTTTAATGTTCTTTCTTCATGGGCAGTAATAGCAAAACCCAGGCTTTATTTCACTACATCCAACTGCCTCATCGTCTTAACATTTCATCAGGTTCAAAGCCACCTGTTTTAGGAATAATCTTCGCTCTTCTACAATTCCTGTATTCAGCTTGAATATAATTTGACAATTTAATAAATAAACCTCCGCTCAACAGTCCGTTAAGGACCAAGGCGTACCGCGCGGCTTTTGTGTTAGTGTGACGGTGTATGGCTAGTACTACGCGCCACCAGCCGCTAGTTGCGGTATTCACAGCCAGGAGGCGGCGCTGTTATCTCAGCGCCTACTCAGTTTGCCTCACGACGCTGAGTGCACGCCGTACGGAACCTCCGCCGGGAATTGAACCCGGGACCACGAGCGCATCAATCGCCCGCATTAGCCACTAGACCACCTGGAGGCTCAATTTGACAATTTATTTCACCTATATTTAGCAGAGAAAAGAACACTGTTAATGGCCATCTACAGCTTATTCTGGACACAGAATAAGGTGCTTTCATTTCATCTGCAGTATCCACACCTCCTTTTGTAACATTATAAAAAGTTATAATCTCTGGTTTGGCTGCATTACCGGGTTTTTCTTCAATTTTGTTATCCTTGTGTAGAGTTGAAAAGGCCAAAACAAGTTTGTTTTTCTTTGTTGGTTTGTAAGAGACCAACACACCTTTTTTTAGAAATCCAAATAAAGAGCTGCAGGGTTCGCGGTTCTTCACATTCAGAAAGCTTGGAGGCAGTTCCTTCTTATTTTTCCGAATAGTTCCTACAATTGTTGTTTTGTGTTCCAGAAATTCCAAAGCCAGCGGGATTGAGGTAAAATGGTTATCCATTGTTATATTTTGTCCAGTATTTAGAATTGGTTCGGCCAAACACTTCAATTAACCATTAAAATTAACCCCAGGATCCAATGGACAATCAAATTCTAAGCAAAAAAGTCTGTATGCAACTTTTTTGAAAAATGCGATGTTTATGAGTTATTCCAAATCAACATTTTCGATTTTTACCCGCGAAAAACAGGATTTTAGCGAATAACTAAAAAATGTTTGAGTTTATAGTAAAAATGAATAGGACCAAAATTATTCTACACAAAATAACAAACAAAATGCGTTTTGGCCGGGTTTTAATCCACGAGTTGTTTTTAAGATATGGCCGTGAGAAGTTGTTACTTGCAAATTTTTTGCTTGCACTAACAAAGTTTAACCCTTCCTACTAACTGAGAAAAATACTTTTGACTATAAAATGTCTAGTGCATATTGATGGTCTATTAATATCCTTTAAATTAATCATTATCCGGATTTTCTGTCTTTAAAATAAAAAAAGTTACATCATAAAAATTGCGCATTTTTTGAAATTTTTTCCCAACTCTGGCCCGCGCGATGTTTCCCACATGTCCAAAAATAGACATAATTAAAAATATTTCTAGAGTTAACTTATACATACCATAAGGACCAACTAAAAATTATTTAGATTTATTTCGGTGCTCTTGACAAAAATGGCGGTGATTTTTCCTTTTTTCACATTTTCGGAAATTTGCAAATCTTAATACATTTTGTGAAATTGCGGAATAAGGATTAACTTAGGCAAAAATGTTATGCAGATCAAAGTCAAAGTACACAATTAAATGACTAAAATGCCTCGTGTTCCATGTTTTTATCTGTCATCGTTACAAAGATACAGCTGTCACAAGGTGGTCAAATACCGAATTTAAGGGGTGGCTTTTTCCTTTGACCTTGAATATTTTTTGTCGTTCAAATTTTAGACAGATTAGTCCTCAGGACATTATTTGTAAGGGTTGAAATTATCTATCTATTCGTTTTTGAATTATTTGTGTACAGTTAAAATGAACAAAGTTATAGCTACATTTATTTATTTTATTATCTATTTATTAATAGGGGTGGTTCACCCTGATATAGTGGATGGAAAACTTTTCTAGCATCTTATTTGAATTTATCGACCTCAGAAACATCCAGAAACAAATTTTCAGTCATTTTTTTATTTATTTTTATTTTAATTTTTTAATTACAGGGGTAGTTTTCACTTTCTTACGTCGTCGCCACGCATATTTGTGTCTATCCTGGACATGGTATTACATAGTAGTCTTTGATATTGGTCTAAAAACTAATTATACACCAAAACGCGACATTAAGAATGCTAATGTTCTCATAACCACCCCCGAAAAATTGTCGATATCACCCCAAATATAGAATTAATGTTAATTATCATGTCATATTTACATTCAGCACCCTTCAAACCTCACCCAAACAAATTTGCAGCCTCTAATTCCAATTTTTGTCTTCCACATATTTTTGGGGGTGGTTTTCACCCTTTAGGGGTGAAAGCGTATAATTATTTTTTTTTTAATTTTGATTTAGGACCCACATGGAGTATATAAACAAAATATCATGTTGATACATGTACAGTCAAAATTTTGTTACGTTTTGGCATTTTTTCCGCTCTCCTTACTGGACTATTTATTTTTATTGAATTCTACAGAATTTTTCCATATTTCACCTGTTGGATAGTATTTTTGGCACAGAATTGTTGTTTTTTTGACAATTTCCCTGGACTAGTAATAAATTAATAGTGATCGTGTGTAGAAACCCAAAATCATGAGTGAAGTTTGGAATTATTTTGAAATCGACATTGACAACAGATATGCTATATGTGGCATATGTGGAGCTCGTATTTCACGTGGAGGCGTATCTAAAACAACATCTCCTTTGAAAAAACATTTAAAACAACACAATTTTCTGGAACTCCAGGAAGCCATTAAAAAACGTCACCTAAATGCTGCCGATGCAACCACTACTTCAACGGAAGATCTTGTAGATTCTCCTATGTTATCACCACTTCCGTTCACTAGTACCACTAGTTTACAGAATCTTCAGCCCATAGAAAACCCTACTGTTTCTGAAAAGTCGTCTGAAAATCTTCATCAATTAAATTTGACCATTTCTTCACCAGTAGACATACCTATTCTGTCTCCTGCAGAATCTTTTGAATCCGAACAGTCTTCTTCTTCTTCTAAATCACCATGGACTTACAAAATTCCATCCACTAAGAAGTTCAAGCGTTCTGTTAATCAGCCTACAATACAGCAAGTTATAAGCAAGATGCAATCGTTCAAAGCCGGAGACAAAAGAAGAGAAAAAATTACTCATTTAATTGCTGAAATGATTTGTACAGACATGCAGCCTGTGTCAGTGGTTGAAGACATAGGTTTCCGGAAACTTATTCAGTATTTGGAGCCACGTTATCCAATGGTTACCAGGAAATATCTGGCCAACAATGTTTTACCTGAACTTTATGAAAAACAGTGTACTGCAATACGATCTGAACTAAGAAAAGTTGAACACATATGTTTTATAATTGACTTTTGGACATCACTGTCCAATCAAGATTACATGTCCTTGACAGCCCATTTTATTGATGATAATTTTAATCTGCAAGAATTCTGTTTGGAAGTAACTCCATTTTCAGAAATCTCACATACAGCTGCAAATATACTGGAATTTCTGAAAGACACTTTAGCTAAATGGGATGTTGCAGACAAAGTGCAAGCAATTGTTCATGATAGTGCAATATGGTTGCTGCAATGAATACATCAGACTTTGGTCATATTCCTTGCCTTGCACATTTACTGCAACGCGTGTTGGACAGTGCCCTATTTAAAGAAGCAACTACATCAAAAATAGTTGGAACATGTCGAAGAGTAGTCAGCCATTTCAAGCATTCTGCTAAAGCTACAAAAGTCTTAAAAGATGCCCAGGCCACTGTAAAGACTAAGCAGCATCGTCTTATACAGGATGAACGTACAAGGTGGGATTCTACTTATGAGATGCTTGCTAGGCTAAAGGAACAGAAACATGCAATTGCACTAGCATCATCAACTCTTGAAATGACTACTGAACTGCGTACCACAGACTGGACATACATTGACAACCTTGAAGATATATTAAAGGTATTTTATGAAGCAACAAAAATCTTGAGCAAGACTGAAACATCTGCATCTGAAATAATTCCAATTATACATAGTACTCAAGAATTTCTTAAATTACAAACAAATTTGAGTACAGGGATGCTGGCTTTAAAATATGAATTATTGTCGCAAATGAAACATCGTTTCCAAAATTGGGAACTTGAGGCTTTATATACTTTGCCAATGATGCTGGATCCTAGATTCAAAGGTAGAATGTTTTCAAATGAAAGAAATTTTGATATTGCAAAAAATATTTTAATCAATGAAATTAAAAAAACAGACCTACTTCAGCAACTGACGAACAATCAAAAACAAGTATTTCACCAGCTTTATCTTCTGAAAATAAAATTTTCTCAATGTATTCAAAAATACTCAACCGAGAATCAACTGGATCTAATCAAGGAACTCTTACAGCAGAAGAAGAAGTAAGACAGTACCTTGAGGAAAGTTTGGTGAAACAAGAACATAATGTTTTAGATTACTGGCGAAACAATACCAGATATCCATCTCTAAGAAAACTTGCGAAAAGGTTCCTATGCATTCGTCCATCTACAGTTTCTTCAGAAAGGCTTTTTAGTGCAGCAGGTGCTCTAGTGGACAAAAAGAGAAATAGACTAGACCCAGAACGTGTAAAAATGCTGATATTTTTGAACAAAAATTTAAAATATAGATGTTAAATTACATAGCTTGTTAGTGTGTTACCTACTATTTCAGTTGGTTAGGTTATATTTTATTTGTATTTCTTAAGACATATGGACTGCTATTTTACTGTAATAGGCCTGAATTGTTATTTAGTCATTGTAGTTTACTGTTGAAAATTCCTTAAATAGTTTTGTGAGACTTCTTCAATTTTTATTTGTGTATTTCTTCTAGTACAGTACTTTTACTTAGTTTTTTACTTGCCATCAAGACTATATTTAACTATATATTTTAGCTAATGTTGTTATATCCAAAATTTAAACCTAAATTTGAATAATTTCATATGAATTGTTGAAAACAGTGATGTTCAACAATAATAGAACAGTGTGGCCCAATATTAAAAATAGTTTTAAAACAGTGATGTTTCATCCTTGCTCAGTAGGCCTATTGTAATGTTTTATTAAAACAAGTGCTCATAGTTTAAATAACAAAAATTTTAATTTTTTTTTATGTTGATAACAATCTTTTGTTATCTAATAAATAAATAGAATACATTATTAAATTTAGTCTAATGAACAAAAAACAAGGGCTGGAAATAGTAATTAGTAGCCTACTAAGTTTTCTTTATAATATTTTATTATTAAATTTAGTCTAATGAACAAACACCAAGGGCTGGAAATAGTAATTAGTAGCCTACTAAGTTTTCTTTATAATATTTTATATTTAAATTTTAGAAGAATAAGAAAACAATATTGTCAATTAGTGCTACTCAATTTTAAGTTCAATGTGAGTTTGTTTAAACGATTTTATATTAGATTTGTTTAGATTAGGTAGGTTATTCTGTTTTCAGCATATACAGTTATTCTGTTTGCATGAGTTCATCTCTTAAGTAACTTAATGCGTTACAATTATTTATCATGTGACTTATGTTAAGGCCATTTCTACATTGTAGAAAAAATTGCAAATTTGATTTCTAAGTAGCTTTTTTTGTATTAACTTAATGAATCTGTAAACCCATCAGAAAAAATAAGGTAACATAAATTTATTCGGTAAATTGTATAATTTTAATTGTATTAACATTTAATTTCACATTGTACAAATATAGGTTCACATGTTTCTGTATAAGTTGGTTTAACAATTGAGTAAATTTAATTAAACCTAGCTTTCTTATATATTTATGTATAATTTCAGAATTATTACAATAACTATTTCATTAAACATAATTTTTATAATATAGAAGAATTATATAATATTCTTTTAGCCTTCATCAGCATCCTATTACTGAATTTACATCATTCACATTACTCAACTCAGAATTGTCACTAAGGATTCGGTTTCGGATTCGGTTTTGGATTCGAAAACAAAATATTCTGGTTCGGGTTCGAATTCGGATTCAGTAATTTCTTGGATTCGACCCATCACTAATTTGATTTTTACTTCCATATTCCTTAAGGAAATGGAAGTATGGTGATGGCAAAAAAAAATTGTGTTCGAGATTATTGCAGATTCTGATTGTACTACACTCAAAACATGAAAAAAAGTCGTTTTCCGAAAAGTGTCTGTGTGTGTGTCTGTCTGTGTGTAGATTTTTTTTCTATGGCAAACGATAACTGCCGCAAATTCAAACAGAATCAAATAATTTTTTGCATACAGCCCTGATTTTTAGAGTACTCACGACCTATTGTTTTTGGTGAAGATCGGTTGAGGGAAAGGGGTAGTTTACCTGCAACGGTTTTTTTTTATCAAGGGAAATTTTTTTTGGCAAACGATAACAGCCGCAAATTCAAACAGAATCAAAAGATTATGTGCATACAGCCCTAAATTGTAGAGTTCTCAAGACCTATTGTTTTTGGTGAAGATCGGTTAAGGGGAAGGGGTAGTTTACCTGCAACGTTTTTTTAACAAGGGTATTTTCTATGGCAAACGATAACAGCCGCAAATTCAAACATAATCAAATAATTTTTTGCATACAGCCCTGATTTGTAGAGTACTCAAGACCTATTGTTTTTGGTGAAGATCGGTTAAGGGGAAGGGGTAGTTTACCTGCAACGTTTTTTTATCAAGCGTATTTTCTATGGCAAACGATAACAGCCGCAAATTCAAACAGAATCAAATAATTTTTTGCATACATCCCTGAATTGTAGAGGTCTCAAGGACTTTCGATTTTGGTGAAGATCGGTTAAGGGGAAGGGGTAGTTTACCTGCAACCTTTTACGTTTTAACAACAGTAAAGTACTTGAAAATTCATTTAAACTTTTTGAAACAATGGTAATTGTTAAAAATAAAATAATTTTGTTGCCAGGCAATAAAATTATAATTTTTACTTCCATATTCCTTAAGGAATGGAAGTATGGTGATGGCAAAAAAAATCGTGTTCGAGATTATTGCAGATTCTGATTGTACTACACTCAAAACATGAAAAAAAGTTGTTTTCCGAAAAGTGTCTGTGTGTGTGTGTCTGTGTCTGTAGATTTTTTTTCTATGGCAAACGATAACTGCCGCAAATTCAAACAGAATCAAATAATTTTTTGCATACAGCTCTGATTTGTAGAGTACTCACGACCTATTGTTTTTGGTGAAGATTGGTTGAGGGAAAGGGGTAGTTTACCTGCAACGGTTTTTTTTTATCAAGGGAAATTTTTTTTTTGGCAAACGATAACAGCTGCAAATTCAAACAGAATTAAATAATGTTTCGTATACAGCCCTGAATTGTAGAGTTTTCAAGACCTATTGTTTTTGGTGAAGATCGGTTAAGGGAAAGGGGTAGTTTACCTGTAACGTTTTATGTTTTAACAAGGGTATTTCCTATGGCAAACGATAACAACCGCAAATTCAAACAGAATCAAACGATGATTTGCATACAGCCCTAAATTGTAGAGTTCTCAAGACCTATTGTTTTTGGTGAAGATCGGTTGAGGGAAAGGGGTAGTTTACCTGCAACGTTTTTTTAACAAGGGTATTTTCTATGGCAAACGATAACAGCCGCAAATTCAAACAGAATCAAATAATGTTTTGCATACAGCCCTGACTTGTAGAGTACTCAAGACCTATTGTTTTTGGTGAAGATCGGTTAAGGGGAAGGGGTAGTTTACCTACAACCTTTTACGTTTTAACAAGAGTAAAGTACTTGAAAATTTATCTAAACTTTTTGAAACAATGGTAATTGTTAAAAATAAAATAATTTTGTTGCCAGGCAATAAAATTAAAATTTTTTCATTTTAATGTAATATAATATTTTTCATTTAATACGGCAATAAAAAGGCAGGTAAGACACAAACACACACACACACACACACACACAATTCACGTTATTTCTGGCCTCACTCATGTTTATTTTCTTACGCTTGCATGCTTTTTAAATGGAAAGTGCCGAAACCCACACCAACATAACGCGTGCAAGCCGAAAAAATGGACATCAATTTGCTTACTGGCGAAGCTAGTAGTTAATGAATGGGTAGGCAAAAATCTTATCTTAAATTTTTTTTAAGGAATCACTAAAAGGACGGTGGGTCAAATCGGACGCTGAGGTCGAGTTTGCTGTAACCGAATGGTTCCACAAACAGCCGTAAGAATTTTACTAGCAGGGAATCTACAGGTTAGCGCAACAGTGGAACTCGTGTCTTAATGTTATTGGAGACTTCTTTTAAAATCGTTGAATAAAAAATGCTTTACAGCTCTATACGTGTGTCTATTGAACAATCCTTGTGTTAGTCATACACAATAATACAACTGATTGAACTTCAAATTTTTAAACTTGATTAGTTTCTATATATATGTTTAATGTTACAAATAATTCAAATAACAATCTTGATCATCTGTTAGTTCAGCGGAATAACAGTGACACTTTTAATAACCGCATAAAATAAACACTTAGAAACAACACAGGCGCTTTAACTTAACTGTTTGGACCACAGAAGTGAGGCATGCCTCAACGCTCTATGTGTACAGCGCGGGACAATCCCCCCTCCCTACACTTCCCTATCACACCACTACATTGCTTACATATGATGTATACAAAAAACACTGAGGCAAGTTCAGGTTGCCTCATTCGCTTTAAACGAACTATGCCAAATCTCACCTGTCACCATCTAGCGGTCGCTCAATAAAGCACGTTTCGGTTTAATAAATTTGACAGTCGCAGTAACAATGTATAATCTTTACGTTATGTAGTTCATACGTATTTATAATTTTTATTCTACAGAATTTTTTAGGGTAGGCATTGGCTCAATTGCCTCCATGTAACTTCGCCACTGATATATATGTGTACAACGTTATCGGCAACAAAGAAGTAGTTTTTGTTAAAATTCCTTCCCGGGATATTTGGCCGTAGTCCAATGTTTTCTACAAAACCAGACATTTCGGCAATGCCATCGACTTCCATCATCAGTGAAAATCGAGTGCGATAACGTGAGGTGGTATACGTTAGTGACCACAGTACTGTGGTTAAGGCTGAAGCAGTAAGTAGAAAGAAGTAGTTTCTATGGTAATATTTCATTTCGAAAATGATTTTAAATATAAATCTTAGAATATGGAAGTCATGTATGGTTCTCCATACCGATATTTTCATTTTAATGTAAATTATGTATTAGTTAATATCTTTATATATATAATTCTTCTGTACGTGTGTATGTCACTGAACTCCTCCATGTATAAAATAATATATCGTTCGTGGCAGGTAAGCATATCTCAGTTATGTAATGTTTACGTTTCCATTTTATTATTATGCCTACAGCAATAAAAAGGCAGGTAAGACACACACACACACACAATTCACGTTATTTCTAGCCTCACTCATGTTTATTTTCTTACATTTGCACGCTTTTTAAATGGAAAGTGCTGAAACCCACACCAGCATAACGCGTGCAAGCCGAAAAAATGGACATCAATTTACTTCCTGTGGATCGCAGGGCAATGTAACTGCACGTGTTTACAGAGGGACGATTCATAGACAGACTTTTCGTCTTTAGGGAATGAACCCTCTGCAAGATGCTGAGGGTCCATGAGTGACTTCGGAGCGCTCCTTCTTTTTCGCGTGTTTGTTCTGTGAAACATACACTGTAGATTCGCAGCTTTACTCTAAGCAACGCTCAATAGGAAATGTTGAAAATTTTTGTCCACAGTGTACCCTCATTCACACTAAACTTGCTCTGATGTTTTAATTACGGACATCATAATATTAAAACTTTGGAAACTTGAGCACTACTTAATGGAGATCAATCATTAACTTATACAAGCCATTAATTTTATGCATATTTTTTATATATATGTGTACAACGTTATCGGCAACAAAGAAGTAGTTTTTGTTAAAATTCCTTCCCAGGATATTTGGCCGTAGTCCAATGTTTTCTACAAAACCAGACGTTTCGGCAATGCCATCGACTTCCATCATCAGTGAAAATCGAGTGCGATAACGTGAGGTGGTATACGTTAGTGACCACAGTACTGTGGTTAAGGCTGAAGCAGTAAGTAGAAAGAAGTAGTTTCTATGGTAATATTTCATTTCGAAAATGATTTTAAATATAAATCTTAGAATATGGAAGTCATGTATGGTTCTCCATACCGATATTTTCTTAAGTTTTTAAAAATCTGTATAATTTTATATATATTATAACAATTATACGATATCTCGTGTGTGTGTTTTATTCTAGTCACACGTTGGTTGCATCAATTTATAACAATTATATATGGTTCGCGCGTGTGTTTTACGATGTCTGAAACCTCGTAGCTTTACCAATACTCGTCGTTCTTTTGGCCTCACCAATACCTGTTTATCTGATTCCCTGTAGTTGTTATTTTCCCGATTATAGGCGCCAAATTGTTTAATTCAAAACAATTAAAAAATTTCACTTCTTTCTTTTGATGCAACCGTATCTCTCGTCGCTTGATGTCTGCTAAATTCGAAATCTGCTCTCACGACAGCCGTACCAACCTGTAATTCTGGTAGAAAATTTTCATGGTGCTATATTAATGAAATAAACACATAAATATTATTAATTGAAATAATGAACAGATATTATTTTTAAGTATTAGTTTATTAATTATCGGTTCTGCTTTTGATAGTTACTATGACATGAGATTATAAAAATATATAACTTTTTTGATCCGGCTTTAAATAAATTACAACTCAGCGGATGGCAAATGATCATTGGGTCATGGACTGGACACGCTCTAATGTCGAGTTTATATTATTCAACGTGTAATCAGTCACAGAGTTATTTTGATTACGGCAAAAGATAAAAAAATGATTTTCGAAAGTACAATCCTTCACATCAAGTTAATTAAATATTATGATCCTTCTTTACAACAGTTTTCTTAGTATTTAAAACAATAGTGAGTTCAATTTACAAATATAGGTTAAGTTAGATATCGTGTATAAATATTTTCGTATTTCCCAAAGTGTTAATAATTAATTTGAGTAATCTTTTAATAATGATTATTACATGTTTTAATAGTCTTTTAGTGTTTGAACCAAGTTTTGGATATTGTGCATTAGTTTTGAAGTGTAGTGATCAGTCTCGTGGGTGTAGTAAATTAATTAAATATTATACATTACAACTTCATCGATGTTTGATAGATTATTTTCATAAATTCTGGTGTTCAGGTCTTCCTTCTCTAATTTCATTAGTTTATATTGGTTTTATTTTCTGTAATTCTCAATTAAATTGAATGGATCTTGCTAATAGGTTCTGTTAATGTTGTTTTTCATTTCCATTTAGTATTATTTGTTTTAATTCATCTGGTTGGTTTATTTTCTAATTTTTATGGAGCGACTATTTTGTCATCTGCTCTCTTCTGATGCTAAAAATGGACTGTTCATGAGTTTGTAACGGTTTTTTAGTTCTAACTGCCAAAATCTACCTTCTCATTGATTGAAAGAATTTTGTACTCATTGTTAGATATGGCTTGGGTTTTTGCCCAAAATGAATAAATATTTTCTAATTAGGATAATTTCCTTGTATTATTATCAATATGGTTTTTATTATTATCATTGAATAGCTTTTCTGATGTAGATTAATTTGACATAAAACATGACTATGTTCAATTATCTCTGGGTTGTTTTAACATCTGATTATTTTTGTTCTTTGTACTTATTTTATTTATTATGTTGTTTTTTGCAATTATTTTGGGTTTGTAATGTTCCTTGGTTTGGTATTTTATGTTTACTTATCGTTTTCCCTCACTGTGTACTGTTATTTGTTTATATTTTACAATTTTTTTTCCACATTGTGTAACTATATAATTTTATTTGCTATAATAAAAAATTTTAAACTTCCACCTACCTTTAATTCTTATATGTCTTGGCTGGATCTCTAGTGGTGAACTAACCCCTTTTGTACGACGAACTGATCAGTGCAGCAAATGAAATGATTTGTTTAACAAATTATTGAATATAGTAGATCACATTTTATTTACTATTAATGTGACATTTATTATATTTATGAAATAAAAACATGTAAACCTTTTTCTTTTTTACCTATGAACTACATCATCATCATTTTTATCTATATCAAAAGCTTTAACTATCTAACATTTATTATTCTAAAAGAACCAATACCTTTATTTATTTTTCTTATCTACACACACAACTCGCATACCAAATTTATTTGAGATCTCATTTTTAATTTATTTCCCCAACATGAATCTAATTTTTTTACTGTCTTCTTCGCCCATTTATAAAAAATAACTGTTACAAAACTTACGTGGTCCAACGCCGTTGTGTCACCGCGTGTTTACGCACTTTCACTATTTCACCGAATTTCGTTAAATTTTGTTCTTTACTATTACTTCAGCAACTCCTACGTTATTCTTCTGTCACATTGGATGAAATTTAATACATTTTTTACTAAAATTAGACTTGGTTTTTTATAAGTCGAGTCTAATACCACCCGGCCGGGGTTGTGACTG
>JAWRYS010000224.1:0-38494 GCA_034769895.1 Magicicada septendecula | reverse complement strand
ACCTGAACAGTGTGATGACAAATGTTTAAATCGAGATGACACTTATGCTGCAATAATACAGTTATTAGCTTTCCAATGTAATAACGATGAATTCTGTAGTACTGTTTGTTCTATTTTAAACAAGACCAACGGTAAAAGAAATTCATTATGGATTTGTAGCAGCCATTCGGCTGGTAAAAACTTTATGTTCGATGCTGTCACGAGTTTCTTTCTGAATATAGGTTCCCATAATATATCGAATCCCATAAGACATAATGTATTCGCATTCATGGATTGTGTGGACAGACGTGTAATCTTATGGAATGAAGCTCAATGTGACTCATATTTCTATGAAGAAGTCAAAGCGTTATTGTCTGGCGACAGTCCGAAGGTAAACATAAAGATGTTAGGCCCTAAGACTGTTGTTCCTACCCCAATTATAGTCTTATCAAATAGGGAAACGTTCCCTAATAACGATGAATTCAATTGTAGAGTGTGTAAATATGTTTGGCGTACTGCGCCGTTATTGTCTCAATGGGCACTTAAAAAGCCTCATCCAATATATACAATGGAGTGTCTTATATTCTTTAGTAATTGTGCTGTATTAGAGGAAGATATAATTGAAAAGCTTAGTGATGTTTATACTAATATATTTGTACATGCTCCCTTTTATACACTTTAGATTTGTCACACACATGCCATACGTATTTTACAATACTTATACTGTACTTAAATATTCACGTTTACTTTGTTCTTTCAGATATCATGAATACAAACGTGATCGAGATAACAGACGACGAGCCAACGATGTTGCCAGAGACACGAAAGAAAGTATCTGATCAGTGCAGGATGGGCGGCGACAACCGACGAGTCGTTGACAGTACACGAGAGTACCGGTGATTTTACGATTTGTCTTCCGTTGAAAATGTTACTCGGTTTCAGCGAAGACTACACACGCATCATGCTGAACGTTAAGCAAGAATTGATTCTGTTGCGTACGTCTACCGATCAGAACGCGATGGTGCTAAAAGAGTCGGGTGCAACTGCTAACGGTAATCTCGTACTAAACAAAGTACACTGGAAGATGCCCTATGTACGCGTGTCAAACAAGTACCGACTACCGATATTGGAGCACATCGAGGAGGACCATGAACTGGTGATGCCGTTCCGCAGTTGGGAATTGCACGAGTATCCCGTTCTACCGACAACAAATCGTCATTCGTGGACCTTGAAGACATCGTCACAGTTGGAAAAACCTCGGTACGTAATACTGATATTTCAGACGGACAGAAAGAACAATATAGCGAAAAATGCGTCCGAATTTGATCACTGTAATTTAACAAATGTTAGGCTCTTTCTGAACGATAAATACTATCCGTACGATAACCTGAACCAGGACATCGATAAAGAACGTTACGCACTGTTCTACGACATGTATACACGTTTCCAAACGTCATTCTACGACCGTAGCAAAAGAACCCCTCTTTTGTCACCTAAGGAATTTATAACGAAAGCACCGTTGTTTGTCATCGATTGTTCCAGACAAGAACAACCAATCGAGTCGTCCCCCGTTGATGTGCGTTTAGAATTTGAGTCCAGTAAAAATTTTCCGGATAAAACCACCGCTTACGCTTTGATTATTCACGATAGGATAGTACAGTACACAGCGTTGTCGAATACTGTTCATCGTTTGTCATGAAAACCTGTTCTCCCCACCACATCATGAAATCAAGTCTTCTCACGCGCGCATCGCTAAACGAGTCTCAGTCTATTTGCACGATGGAAGGTGACCCGAGCAGCACCTGTGAGTATAAATACGATCATGTATATTTATCGCTTACGTACTCTATTAACTACGGCAAGTACATAACCGTTGGTCTGTTTAATGAACTGAATTATGAAGCGGGTGTTCTCTTCAGAAATAACAAAAGACAAATATTACTCGATTTTTCCGAATGGAATTACCTGTTGATCTTCTACAAAGACAACACGCTGTTATCTATGTTATTGTGCGAAGAAAACGAAGAACGTAAAAATAAAAAGAGTGTAATGAAAATGTGTAACTTTGGACAAACGTTTGTATGAATAAAAGATGGTGGTGACGAAAAATTCGTTTTTACCGAAGTCGAGTGGACACGGTTTGGTACCTTACACACGTTACTAACCAAATATTTCGTTCGCCTTTTTTTTTATCAAGAGCATTTTAAATCATACATTCATCAGGTACTAACCAAGAAATGTTATGTATCACCCTCATTCTTTTTTCCATTCCATGTAGAAATACAAAATTACGTGAACGATACGGACACTTTGCTATGAACTCAAAGGCGAGCGTTGTCGAGTTTCAAGCGTTTCGCGGTGTAAATAACGTATACCTGATAAAAGAATTCGTGGCAGTTGACATAACTACTCGAAGGTACGTCATTGTGTTATTTGCACCACCATACGACCGTCTTCATTTGCACCCAAAAATTCAAAAAATCAACAAATGGATAGAGAACCACCATGATCGGATACGGTGGAACGATGGTAATGTACTATACAAGGATTTGGTGCGCATCGTTTCACAAACGTGTTCTGCTTTCTCAACCGTCTACACAAAAGGTTCAGAGAAGACAACGTTTTTACGTCAGTACCACCCTTACGGTGAAGTTATTGATTTAGATAACATCCAAGCACCAGCAGTTCCCAGCTCTTTTAAACCCTCCGTGCAATGCCCTGTCCCTCATCAACCAGACACCACTCCTTTGTTTCATTGTGCACTGCGTAAGGCTTTGTTTTACGCAGACTGGATTCAACAACGCTGCCAGGTATCCGAAAATTGTTAGTGGGTTAATACTTAATATGTCTTACTTGTAGGTACGGGAAAGTGTCAGTCCAACAAAAGGAATCAGGTAATGTTAATATCACCATCGTATTATCCGATAGCTGTAAACGTTTTTAAAAAATTACACTTAAAAGATTTAGTGAATTGCTATTACGTATCAAAAAACTTCAGATATTTTGCTTGCCAACGATTAGCACGTTTAAATAACAACGAGTGGAAATGTATTTCAAGATCATTTGACTTATTAACAGAAAACTTCATTAAAGAATTCAAAGATAAAGTTATTTGGGAACATGTTTCTTTGTTTCAAGTGTTGACAGAACCCTTCATTAGAGAGTTTCAAGATAAAGTATCCTGGATGTATATTTCATTAAAACAAAATTTGACAGACATTTTTTGATGTGTTTGCCGATTTCCAATTCTAAGTGTTCTAAATACGCTGTCCTGTTTTTTAAAAATTTATTCATGTATTAATCTGTTTGTTTAAACATTTGATCTATGTACGTGACCATACGTACTTGTTTTCGTAATGTTTGTTATAATACCTTTCATGTTCTGGATTTATGTATGTGCTGTGTGTGTGTGTGTGTGTGTGTGTGTGTGTGTGTGTGTGTGTGTGTGTGTGTGTGTGTGTGTGTGTGAAAGCCTTATGTGTATATATAGCACACAATGTATATGATAATGAAGCAGGTACTGTTATTATTATTATTATAGGAACAAGAAGGATGGATCATAGACTAAACACCTCATCAAAACAGGAGGAGGACCGTCTTCTCCATAAATGGTTTTTTTCTCCGAAACGGTTAACACCTGTAGAAATTACGAAATTAAAAGCAATAGTCAACAGGCCAAGCTCGACTATAAGACCATTTCTAAAAGACTTGATAAACAATTTATAAAACCCCAGCGACCTACATCTCGTGTTTCGAGGTATGAGGACCCCAACGGCGTAGGATAACAGTACTTGTTAAGGTAACAAACTACTTTTAATAAACAAGTTTTATCACTGTGTGTGCGTATGTTTGACTGTAGTGCAGATTCTAATTTACAAAGTTTTGATGAATACTATTTGAAAGGACATTAACTTATGAGGAATTAATTTCTATTTTTAATTTATTTCACTATACACCTCTGAACCTATATGTAATTATTTGTAAACTGCGTTACCTGTTGCAGCAAACGTTAACACTAGAACGATTATATTATTATTATTCAGTGATATATACATACAATTTACTTATCATATAATCTGTATTTTTGTTTTACATATTTTGGATGAAAATTACACACCACTCTTTCATACAGTATTTTAAATTAATAAAACAGTGATTTTGTATTATTACTACTGATTGTATGTTTTTGTCTTAGGTTTTACCATCAGTGATTAGAAAGTAGGACGCACCGAATCAATGACCTTGGCTTAAGTTAGTGAATACTTCTGCATCGTTTTGTGTGTGTGTGTGTGTGTGTGTGTGCGCGCGCGCGCGCGCGCATAGTTAATCTTTCTATACAGTGGTGTTGATTTAATAATGTGTAAATATAGCAATTCATATATTCTGCATTTTTTGTTTTACATATTTTCTTTGTACCCTTCGACGTTCACATAAAGTCATGTGATTTGTACATTTTACTAATAAAGACGCATCTGTTCAATGTGTGTGTGTGTGCGAGAGAGTTTGTTAAGCCGTTAACGTATGGATTTGTCATCTGTCACAGCACACACACAGGTAATTACATTATAAAGTAGGAATTTCTTCTGTCGTCTGCGAGCGAGCGAGAAAGAGAGTAGAAACCTGTCAGTACTTCATTGACAACAAATATTAATCTGTTTGTTTAAACGTTTGATCTATGTATGTGACCATACGTACTTGTTTTCGTAATGTTTGTTATAATACCTTTCATGTTCTGGATTTATGGTATGTGCTGTGTGTGTGTGTGTGTGTGTGTGTGTGTGTGTGTGTGTGTGTGTGTGTGTGTGTGTGTGTGTGTGTGTGTGTGAAAGCCTTATGTGTATATATAGCACATAATGTATATGATAATGAAGCAGGTACTGTTATTATTATTATAGGAACAAGAAGATGAATTCTTATCAGAACATTGAATGGTTAACTGCATCCAAACATACTGTCAGTAAACGAGAGTCTCTGGTAATGTTTATTCGATCACATAATTGTTTTCTGCCAACAAATTGGACTCTGACAAACTGATCAATAAGATCTTTTGCAAAACTTAATGATTTGTGCGCGTGAGTGTGTGTGTGTGTGTGTGTGTGTGTGTGTGAGAGAAAGAGAGAGAGAGACCGCAATGTGTTTGTACGTGTGTGTGTATGTGTGTGATAAAACACTGAGAATATCTTTGTTTCAGACAAGTATAATGTCTCCCGTTGACTGCTTTGAGAGTTACGCGTCGGATTGCCTAGAAAGGGGAACGACTGAGGTGGTACGCAACAGGAGGCTGTTACAACATCGCACCGATTGTCAGTCTCCTGAAAAAGAAATTAAAAAAAATAAGGACTTATCAAATATTTACGGGAGGTTTATTAGCGATCATGCTGGGGGGGTTAATTATGGTAGATTTATAGAGGATTGGGTGGATGACAATTATGTACCACTATTTCATAATACTGTATGTAATATATTTTATTTGTAAATATACAATTCATATATTCTGTATTTTTGTTTTACATATTTTTATTTTGAAACATTTGAACCATTTGACGTTCAAATAAAGTCATGTGATTTGTACATTTTACTAACAAAGACGCGTCTGTTCATACTAAATGTGTGTGTGTGTGTGTGTGTGTGTGTGTGTGTGTGTGTGTGTGTGTGTGTGTGTGTGTGTGTGTGTGAGAGAGAGAGAGAGAGAGAGAGAGAGAGTTTGTTAAGCCGTTAACGTATGGATTTGTCATCTGTAACAGCACACGCACAGGTAATTACATTATAAAGTAGGAATTTCTTCTCACGTCTGCGAGCGAGAGATGTTGTACAACAGATTTTTGAGGAGTCATCTGTAACAGCACACGCACAGGTAATTACATTATAAACTAGGAATTTCTTCCGACGTCTGCGAGCGAGAGAGAGAGACATGATATATCACTGCAAAACCGATGACATAAAGAGAGTGAGAGTGCTAGCACATATGTTGTGTATATTAATTTCTAAATCGCAGTCAATGACTGTCATGTGTCAAAATTAGAAGTAGGACGCAACGAGGTAGGCGATAAATATATTTCCTAGTGATTACATTTTAGTATCACGATTATATTATTATTCAGTGATATATACATACAATTTACTTATTATATGCTTTGTTTATTATAATATGCTTTGTTTTATTTGCGATTATACATAATTTCTGTTGTCTTTTTTTGTTTTAGTGACATTCGCCCGATACCAGCGCCGCCACCACCACCACCACAACAACTTCATCAACACATTCCAGTTACACCACAACAATCACCACCACCGTCACCGCCACCGCAGATACAACCTCTACCACGACCACAACCCATATATCGTCAGCAGCAGCAGCAACTATTTATGCGAAGAGATCCCCGTTTGTGGACCCCTCCGGAAGACGCGCTACCCGTCTTCTTTGAGGTATTACATGCTACTGAACCGAGGACGCACGACGACCCAACAACAATGAGACTCCTTCTTAGAAGGAGTCTACCAACATGGTGTTGGCGTCGCGGAGAGCCCTGTCCTGTTCAAGGTATGGTTCCGAACACTACCTGCAGTGTGTGCATAGAAACATACAGTGACGGGCAGAGGCTCCTCGGTTTGGTATGTGGTCATACATACCATTACCGATGCGTCCTCGATTGGTTTCAGTCGGTAGCGATGGAGGGGACACCACCCGCATGCCCGCAATGCAGGCAATATATATTTGGAAAGCCGAATCGCACTTTCTATGGGCGCATGCATATTTAAGGTATCTTACAGTGTTCATAAAGGTTTTAGTAATCCATCCTACTTGTAACAACCACATGTCACTAATACTGTTACTTTTTTTGTTACAGATGGAAATTAACTACCTAACCCGGATTGTGACTTTTATTTTGTAAAAATATATAGACCTATACCCGATTGTGACATGTATATTTTGTATATATATATATATATGTCTTTGTAAATATTAGTTTTAAAATAAACTTGTACATATTTTTTTATTGTATAACATTTTTATGTTTATATTTCGTGTATTTGTAAATATTAGTTGTAAAATAAACTTGTAGATATTTTTTTCTTTTATGTTTATATTTTGTGTATTTGTAAATATTTACACGCCCGTTCCAGTAATCGATACAGAGATGAGTAGACCTCTCGCAGTGCCTGAGCCTAAACCCAAGAAGGCCAGACGGTTTCCCCAATTTAAATAATGGAGAGCGAAGTTCGAGAACCTGCCTTCGGGCAATCACATTTAAAAAGAAGAATGCTAGAACCACTACCCCAGGGCATTCCTTTTTCATTAAAATATGAGCGTGCACGAATCGACAGAAATGCGTTATATGTGATGAACCAGTGTTTCTCACCAGAAAGCATCGCTGCTGTTCGTACAAAATATCATCGATCTAGCCTTAACTTTGAGGACCTTAAGACAAACTTATTGGAGTATGATTGTCCTCGACCACCGAGAAATCATGGACCTGCATATTATGCAGCCTTCCAATCAGTCCGACGAGATTTCGGCCTACATAAAGAAAAATTAATTCCGCTCACGACAGGTGCAGTCGTCAAACACCCAGACCTACCAGGGGCTAAATCCCCAGGCCTACCTTATAAATTGCAAGGCTTTAATACAAAACGAGAAGCCCTGTCAGACCCAGCTGTTGTCAGTGAGATCCGACAGAAATGGTACGACATAGGGTCTGGAAAACATCCTGATCTAGCAGATGTAGGAGCGGGTCTACGCTAGATCCCATATTACTACCCGTGACAAGAATAAGATTCGAGCCACATGGGGGTATCCTTTAGAAGTATACTGCCAAGAGGTGGCGTACATCTATCCTGTTCTCAGTTACTTGAAGCAGCACCCTGAACCGATTATCGCCTATGGAATAGAGATTGGTAATGGGGGCATGGCATATATTCATGCAATGGCAGAGCAGTTCCCTCATAGACCGGTACTCCTCGGAGACTGGTCTGGATTTGACCATACCATGCCGGCATGGCTAATTCGAGATGCATTCTCGATTATAGCACAAGGAATCGATTGGACTCAGGCCCAAGATTCCACTGGACAAATTTGGTCAGTACGTGAGAAGCGTACCAAACGTAGATGGAAACGCATGGTCAACTATTTCATCGATACTACGATTAGGTTATCAAATGGAGAGAGATATATCAAACATTGCAGGGTCCCTTCTGGATCCTGCCTGACTAATGTAATAGATTCAATAGTTAATGCTATAGTCATGAGATATCTCATTTATGAGTTGACAGATTCTTTTCCTTTATCGGACATGTACTTAGGAGACGACTCAGTCGTTATCCTCCCTCAAGCCATAGACTTAGAAAAGTTCAGCTCTTTTGCAGCTTCACAATTTGGCATGGTGTTTAATGTTGAAAAAAGCTCACAAGTTGTAGACAGAAGTCTCATACAATTTTTAAGCTATCATAACAGTTGTGGCACTCCTTGGAAGCCACTGGACACAACTGTTGCTTCAACAATATATCCTGAGCATACTGTTCATCATAAGAGTGACACGATTAGAATGACAGGAGAACAGTTAAGATTGGAGATTTTGGCGCATGAGGCTGATGGGAACGACAATTGTACTAGATGATGAGATTATTAATAACAGCTGTGTCTATTTAAAATATTCAGGGAATTTCTGATTAGCATGTATGTTGGATACCGCAGCAAGTGGTCCAGATCTAAATATAATGATCATGCAATCTCTTAAAGCATTCATTTTAGAATGTACGACTACGACCTACCACTACGACCACCGCCGCCCAGCACCGAACCACCGTGCATACAGATACCGAAACTCTTCGACTCACAAGCAGCCGTCGCAGAAACAATCTATCGTCAGTGAGTTTCGCAAAGCTATTCAGTCCATGGAGTCGTTGAACACGCCTATATATATTCATATCCAATGGCTAAACTCGTCGAATAAGGGTATAATTATAAAAGAGTTCACCGCGGACTGTGCCGGAGCACCCCCTGCGTGGATTATCGTAAAATCTCCGCCTGGCGATATACCGAGCAACGCCTTTACAGTGAGACACGTGCACGGAATAGAGTGGGATGACGACGTCACTGACGAAGTGTCGCTGCGCGACTGTATAAGCAACCTATTCAATAAGGACCGGCCCGTGTTCGTCAAAAATCAACAGAAAATGAACATATTGATAAACAAGTTGTGGATACCGAGGCAGCTTGTCACTCCATTGGAAGACGCTCCTCGCCTCAGTGATCTTTGTATCTTCTACAATCCACCGTCGTGTCCATACCACCGACACCTTAAGACGATGGCGTGCACCAGTAAACACATACACGCCATGATGTCACACCAAAAGGAGTGGGAAATAAAGTAATAGGCTAGTGATTTGCATATAATATATTTTTAATGTTAAATAAAGTTGTTTTTGTTATGCCAAAAAAACTGTCATTATCTCTTGAATCCTCACTTAAACTAGTTGTACACTTGTTTAGACTAGAGTTCCTGCACGCATCAGATGGTAAGTCCGTAACGGCGTGTGTCGTTTGTTAAACGAGTCCTCTTATCACTGGACCCGGAGGACCTGCAAGCCCCACTGGACCTACAGCGCCGGTCGCCTTGCGTTCTTTTTGAATAAACAGTAGTAGAATATACTGCATACAATGTCCAACGTCAACAGATTCACAGTAGACTATGTCTCTCGGCGGACGTACAGATGTCTCTTCGTGGAAGGGACAGTCTGCGCGTTAGCTGTGCGACGGACGAGGAGTACCGTGCCGTCTACTTGTTTTTACAAGCTAATGGCCTTCAATTCCATACTTTCACCAACGAGAAGGCGGCTCATGTCTGGCTGATTATTCGCGGCCTGGACGAGGACACCGATCCAGACGAGGTGGCGGACGAGCTCCGCCAACTCGGCTTCCCGATCAAGGAGAGCATTAGGCTCTATACCACTTACGGACCCAGGCGTAAGTTACCCCTCCTCCGGGTGATCATCCTGAAGGGGGAACAGGCAGACAGACTGCTGGGCCTGACCAGTCTTTGCGGGCTGAAAATAAAAGTAGAAAGGAGCCGCGAAGCTGGCCACGTCCCGCAGTGCCATCGTTGCCAACGGTTCGGGCACGGCTCGGACAGCTGCCACAACGCAGAGGCCTGCGTCAGATGCGGGAAGCCGCATCCGACCAAGGCCTGTCAATTGCCGGCTGCGGGGCGCCGCTTTTGCATTAATTGCGGCGACTCTCACTCGGCAAATTACCGAGGATGCTGGGTTTTCCAGCAGCATCTGAGGCAGGCCGCGGACAGGAATAATCCTCCTATGCTCCCCCTCTCACTAGTACCGAAGTCAACGCAAATTTCAAAATTGTTAAGGTTCACTCAAGGACGTGTGACGTCAGGAGTGGTTCAAGGACGTCAGGAGCGTGCAGAACGGGCCTAAACTGATGAGGTAGACTTCGCGGACCGGCCGCCCTAGGCGCTGAGTCGATATCTCCGTTGACTTCGGTACTAGTTCGAGACGTCGCATACGGGTGACACACGGGGGGGAGGCGGCTTCGCCGCCGGCAAGTAATCAGCTGCGTAGTTTCGTTATGTAACGTAGGCGCCTCGTACGGAGAGTATAGAGAGAAATATGTATTACAACCGCGTCAATGTTAATAAGTATAAGAGAGCGGTTACAACACCTCTCCTTTTATACACTTTAGATTTGTCACACACATGCCATACGTATTTTACAATACTTCTACTGTACGTAAATATTCACGTTTACTTTGTTCTTTCAGATATCATGAATACAAACGTGATCGAGATAACAGACGACGAGCCAACGATGTTGTCAGAGACACAGATGTCGGAGAATGCTCAGTATCCATTAACGCAACAGACACCGCCATCAGAGAAAAAGATTCACAAGATCTTCAAAAAGCAGATAGTGAAGAGGAAACGTACGACGAGTCCGTGTCCGATGCGGTTGCAGGACCCAGCGGTATTAGCAACAGCAATAGACAAGATAGGCCAAGAAGCAGCAGCGAAGACGAGAGCATTCCTGACATCTCTGGCGCTGACAACACTCGATGGTTCTATGTGGCTGGCATTCAAACATCATTACCGTTCACTCTCCCTACCGTTCGACGACATAATCGATGCTGTTTCGCACGCGCTGACGACTCTGAGCATTACTCTCCTGGAGGCTTCGCCAGTTTTGTCGAGGCAACCGCTAGAACATCTTTGCGACCGTTCCTCGTTCAAGATATCCTTACCATACGGGGCGGCGGAGACCATTTGCGGCTTATTCAACGCGTGGAGGAAGCATTATCAGCCTTCAGAATCACCGGCGGTAGACACAGACGCGACAGTCTTCATTGCCAGTTTCCACGATCTCCCTACCCTCCCGCACATTCACGTCTACCACAATTGCAGCTACACCAAAAGTTGGTGTAGTTGTGCCATCCTGCGCCACTTCGTTGTATGTAAAGAACATCGAAGAATTGCTAGAACCGCAGATCTCACGCTCAGCGACTGGCGCTCAATTATCGAGTATTTACTGGGAACAAGACGGGAATTCGTATCGCTTGAAATCCGAGGCATTAAGTGGACCTACAAGGGTAGATGTCAACATGATGGCGCGGAACAAATTGCTGAGAATCCAGGACCCCCGACAGCAGTGGAGGGCTGCTACCTCGAGACTAAGATTATGGGCGAATCCGAACGACAACCTGGGCCGTCAGATCCTAGAGAAGATGGAGGAGATCCACTCATTATCGATCGAGTATTTGCAGTGCCAAGCAGACTCCCAAGCCGAGCTAACTTCCTTGACATCGTAAACCTGTACCTTAGATTTCCGTGTTCACCTATTGAAAGACTTATCACAACAAATTGCTGGCGTGAAGACCTTCGCTTCCAGTGTCTTAATCCGTTCGGGACAGTAGTTCAGCAAGCGTTGGGCTATTGTCGTGGACAAGTGAATAAGTTTAGCATTAAGGAATTGTATGAATTATATAAAAAAGCCGAAACTCCATTGTTTGGGTATACATCACCTGAACAGTGTGATGACAAATGTTTAAATCGAGATGACACTTATGCTGCAATAATACAGTTATTAGCTTTCCAATGTAATAACGATGAATTCTGTAGTACTGTTTGTTCTATTTTAAACAAGACCAACGGTAAAAGAAATTCATTATGGATTTGTAGCAGCCATTCGGCTGGTAAAAACTTTATGTTCGATGCTGTCACGAGTTTCTTTCTGAATATAGGTTCCCATAATATATCGAATCCCATAAGACATAATGTATTCGCATTCATGGATTGTGTGGACAGACGTGTAATCTTATGGAATGAAGCTCAATGTGACTCATATTTCTATGAAGAAGTCAAAGCGTTATTGTCTGGCGACAGTCCGAAGGTAAACATAAAGATGTTAGGCCCTAAGACTGTTGTTCCTACCCCAATTATAGTCTTATCAAATAGGGAAACGTTCCCTAATAACGATGAATTCAATTGTAGAGTGTGTAAATATGTTTGGCGTACTGCGCCGTTATTGTCTCAATGGGCACTTAAAAAGCCTCATCCAATATATACAATGGAGTGTCTTATATTCTTTAGTAATTGTGCTGTATTAGAGGAAGATATAATTGAAAAGCTTAGTGATGTTTATACTAATATATTTGTACATGCTCCCTTTTATACACTTTAGATTTGTCACACACATGCCATACGTATTTTACAATACTTATACTGTACTTAAATATTCACGTTTACTTTGTTCTTTCAGATATCATGAATACAAACGTGATCGAGATAACAGACGACGAGCCAACGATGTTGCCAGAGACACGAAAGAAAGTATCTGATCAGTGCAGGATGGGCGGCGACAACCGACGAGTCGTTGACAGTACACGAGAGTACCGGTGATTTTACGATTTGTCTTACGTTGAAAATGTTACTCGGTTTCAGCGAAGACTACACACGCATCATGCTGAACGTTAAGCAAGAATTGATTCTGTTGCGTACGTCTACCGATCAGAACGCGATGGTGCTAAAAGAGTCGGGTGCAACTGCTAACGGTAATCTCGTACTAAACAAAGTACACTGGAAGATGCCCTATGTACGCGTGTCAAACAAGTACCGACTACCGATATTGGAGCACATCGAGGAGGACCATGAACTGGTGATGCCGTTCCGCAGTTGGGAATTGCACGAGTATCCCGTTCTACCGACAACAAATCGTCATTCGTGGACCATGAAGACATCGTCACAGTTGGAAAAACCTCCAACTACGTAACCTTCCCGGTACGTAATACTGATATTTCAGACGGACAGAAAGAACAATATAGCGAAAAATGCGTCCGAATTTGATCACTGTAATTTAACAAATGTTAGGCTCTTTCTGAACGATAAATACTATCCGTACGATAACCTGAACCAGGACATCGATAAAGAACGTTACGCACTGTTCTACGACATGTATACACGTTTCCAAACGTCATTCTACGACCGTAGCAAAAGAACCCCTCTTTTGTCACCTAAGGAATTTATAACGAAAGCACCGTTGTTTGTCATCGATTGTTCCAGACAAGAACAACCAATCGAGTCGTCCCCCGTTGATGTGCGTTTAGAATTTGAGTCCAGTAAAAATTTTCCGGATAAAACCACCGCTTACGCTTTGATTATTCACGATAGGATAGTACAGTACACAGCGTTGTCGAATACTGTTCATCGTTTGTCATGAAAACCTGTTCTCCCCACCACATCATGAAATCAAGTCTACTCACGCGCGCATCGCTAAACGAGTCTCAGTCTATTTGCACGATGGAAGGTGACCCGAGCAGCACCTGTGAGTATAAATACGATCATGTATATTTATCGCTTACGTACTCTATTAACTACGGCAAGTACATAACCGTTGGTCTGTTTAATGAACTGAATTATGAAGCGGGTGTTTTCTTCAGAAATAACAAAAGACAAATATTACTCGATTTTTCCGAATGGAATTACCTGTTGATCTTCTACAAACACAACACGCTGTCATCTATGTTATTGTGCGAAGAAAACGAAGAACGTAAAAATAAAAAGAGTGTAATGAAAATGTGTAACTTTGGACAAACGTTTGTACGAATAAAAGATGGTGGTGACGAAAAATTCGTTTTTACCGAAGTCGAGTGGACACGGTTTGGTACCTTACACACGTTACTAACCAAATATTTCGTTCGCCTTTTTTTTTATCAAGAGCATTTTAAATCATACATTCATCAGGTACTAACCAAGAAATGTTATGTATCACCCTCATTCTTTTTTCCATCCTTTTTTCGCGATGAAGCCTCTCGCTATGATCATCAGCTTACGTTTGATCGTATGTACGATGAAATGGTTATGCGCGGACAGGTGGGGGAAAATGTAGAAATACAAAATTACGTGAACGATACGGACACTTTGCTATGAACTCAAAGGCGAGCGTTGTCGAGTTTCAAGCGTTTCGCGGTGTAAATAACGTATACCTGATAAAAGAATTCGTGGCAGTTGACATAACTACTCGAAGGTACGTCATTGTGTTATTTGCACCACCATACGACCGTCTTCATTTGCACCCAAAAATTCAAAAAATCAACAAATGGATAGAGAACCACCATGATCGGATACGGTGGAACGATGGTAATGTACTATACAAGGATTTGGTGCGCATCGTTTCACAAACGTGTTCTGATTTCTCAACCGTCTACACAAAAGGTTCAGAGAAGACAACGTTTTTACGTCAGTACCACCCTTACGGTGAAGTTATTGATTTAGATAACATCCAAGCACCAGCAGTTCCCAGCTCTTTTAAACCCTCCGTGCAATGCCCTGTCCCTCATCAACCAGACACCACTCCTTTGTTTCATTGTGCACTGCGTAAGGCTTTGTTTTACGCAGACTGGATTCAACAACGCTGCCAGGTATCCGAAAATTGTTAGTGGGTTAATACTTAATATGTCTTACTTGTAGGTACGGGAAAGTGTCAGTCCAACAAAAGGAATCAGGTAATGTTAATATCACCATCGTATTATCCGATAGCTGTAAACGTTTTTAAAAAATTACACTTAAAAGATTTAGTGAATTGCTATTACGTATCAAAAAACTTCAGATATTTTGCTTGCCAACGATTAGCACGTTTAAATAACAACGAGTGGAAATGTATTTCAAGATCATTTGACTTATTAACAGAAAACTTCATTAAAGAATTCAAAGATAAAGTTATTTGGGAACATGTTTCTTTGTTTCAAGTGTTGACAGAACCCTTCATTAGAGAGTTTCAAGATAAAGTATCCTCGATGTATATTTCATTAAAACAAAATTTGACAGACATTTTTTGATGTGTTTGCCGATTTCCAATTCTAAGTGTTCTAAATACGCTGTCCTGTTTTTTAAAAATTTATTCATGTATTAATCTGTTTGTTTAAACGTTTGATCTATGTACGTGACCATACGTACTTGTTTTCGTAATGTTTGTTATACCTTTCATGTTCTGGATTTATGGTATGTGCTGTGTGTGTGTGTGTGTGTGTGTGTGTGTGTGTGTGTGTGTGAGTGTGTGTGTGTGTGTGTGTGTGCGTGCGTGTGTGTGTGAAAGCCTTATGTGTATATATAGCACACAATGTATATGATAATGAAGCAGGTACTGTTATTATTATTATTAAAGGAACAAGAAGGATGGATCATAGACTAAACACCTCATCAAAACAGGAGGAGGACCGTCTTCTCCATAAATGGTTTTTTTCTCCGAAACGGTTAACACCTGTAGAAATTACGAAATTAAAAGCAATAGTCAACAGGCCAAGCTCGACTATAAGACCATTTCTAAAAGACTTGATAAACAATTTATAAAACCCCAGCGACCTACATCTCGTGTTTCGAGGTATGAGGACCCCAACGGCGTAGGATAACAGTACTTGTTAAGGTAACAAACTACTTTTAATAAACAAGTTTTATCACTGTGTGTGCGTATGTTTGACTGTAGTGCAGATTCTAATTTACAAAGTTTTGATGAATACTATTTGAAAGGACATTAACTTATGAGGAATTAATTTCTATTTTTAATTTATTTCACTATACACCTCTGAACCTATATGTAATTATTTGTAAACTGCGTTACCTGTTGCAGCAAACGTTAACACTAGAACGATTATATTATTGTTATTCAGTGATATATACATACAATTTACTTATCATATAATCTGTATTTTTGTTTTACATATTTTGGATGAAAATTACACACCACTCTTTCATACAGTATTTTAAATTAATAAAACAGTGATTTTGTATTATTACTACTGATTGTATGTTTTTGTCTTAGGTTTTACCATCAGGGATTAGAAAGTAGGACGCACCGAATCAATGACCTTGGCTTAAGTTAGTGAATACTTCTGTATCGTTTTGTGTGTGTGTGTGTGTGTGTGTGTGTGTGTGTGTGTGTGCGCATAGTTAATCTTTCTATACAGTGGTGTTGATTTAATAATGTGTAAATATAGCAATTCATATATTCTGCATTTTTTGTTTTACATATTTTCTTTGTACCCTTCGACGTTCACATAAAGTCATGTGATTTGTACATTTTACTAATAAAGACGCATCTGTTCAATGTGTGTGTGTGTGTGTGCGAGAGAGTTTGTTAAGCCGTTAACGTATGGATTTGTCATCTGTCACAGCACACACACAGGTAATTACATTATAAAGTAGGAATTTCTTCTGTCGTCTGCGAGCGAGCGAGAAAGAGAGTAGAAACCTGTCAGTACTTCATTGACAACAAATATTAATCTGTTTGTTTAAACGTTTGATCTATGTATGTGACCATACGTACTTGTTTTCGTAATGTTTGTTATAATACCTTTCATGTTCTGGATTTATGGTATGTGCTGTGTGTGTGTGTGTGTGTGTGTGTGAAAGCCTTATGTGTATATATAGCACATAATGTATATGATAATGAAGCAGGTACTGTTATTATTATTATTATTATAGGAACAAGAAGATGAATTCTTATCAGAACATTGAATGGTTAACTGCATCCAAACATACTGTCAGTAAACGAGAGTCTCTGGTAATGTTTATTCGATCACATAATTGTTTTCTGCCAACAAATTGGACTCTGACAAACTGATCAATAAGATCTTTTGCAAAACTTAATGATTTGTGCGCGTGAGTGTGTGTGTGTGTGTGTGTGAGAGAGAAAGAGAGAGAGAGAGACCGCAATGTGTTTGTACGTGTGTGTGTGTGTGTATGTGTGTGATAAAACACTGAGAATATCTTTGTTTCAGACAAGTATAATGTCTCCCGTTGACTGCTTTGAGAGTTACGCGTCGGATTGCCTAGAAAGGGGAACGACTGAGGTGGTACGCAACAGGAGGCTGTTACAACATCGCACCGATTGTCAGTCTCCTGAAAAAGAAATTAAAAAAAATAAGGACTTATCAAATATTTACGGGAGGTTTATTAGCGATCATGCTGGGGGGGTTAATTATGGTAGATTTATAGAGGATTGGGTGGATGACAATTATGTACCACTATTTCATAATACTGTATGTAATATATTTTATTTGTAAATATACAATTCATATATTCTGTATTTTTGTTTTACATATTTTTATTTTGAAACATTTGAACCATTTGACGTTCAAATAAAGTCATGTGATTTGTACATTTTACTAACAAAGACGCGTCTGTTCATACTAAATTGTGTGTGTGTGTGTGTGTGTGTGTGTGTGTGAGAGAGAGTTTGTTAAGCCGTTAACGTATGGATTTGTCATCTGTAACAGCACACGCACAGGTAATTACATTATAAAGTAGGAATTTCTTCTCACGTCTGCGAGCGAGAGATGTTGTACAACAGATTTTTGAGGAGTCATCTGTAACAGCACACGCACAGGTAATTACATTATAAACTAGGAATTTCTTCCGACGTCTGCGAGCGAGAGAGAGAGACATGATATATCACTGCAAAACCGATGACATAAAGAGAGTGAGAGTGCTAGCACATATGTTGTGTATATTAATTTCTAAATCGCAGTCAATGACTGTCATGTGTCAAAATTAGAAGTAGGACGCAACGAGGTAGGCGATAAATATATTTCCTAGTGATTACATTTTAGTATCACGATTATATTATTATTCAGTGATATATACATACAATTTACTTATTATATGCTTTGTTTATTATAATATGCTTTGTTTTATTTGCGATTATACATAATTTCTGTTGTCTTTTTTTTTTTTTTAGTGACATTCGCCCGATACCAGCGCCGCCACCACCACCACCACCACCACCACCACAACTTCATCAACACATTCCAGTTACACCACAACAATCACCACCACCGTCACCGCCACCGCAGATACAACCTCTACCACAACCACAACCCATATATCGTCAGCAGCAGCAGCAACTATTTATGCGAAGAGATCCCCGTTTGTGGACCCCTCCGGAAGACGCGCTACCCGTCTTCTTTGAGGTATTACATGCTACTGAACCGAGGACGCACGACGACCCAACAACAATGAGACTCCTTCTTAGAAGGAGTCTACCAACATGGTGTTGGCGTCGCGGAGAGCCCTGTCCTGTTCAAGGTATGGTTCCGAACACTACCTGCAGTGTGTGCATAGAAACATACAGTGACGGGCAGAGGCTCCTCGGTTTGGTATGTGGTCATACATACCATTACCGATGCGTCCTCGATTGGTTTCAGTCGGTAGCGATGGAGGGGACTCCACCCGCATGCCCGCAATGCAGGCAATATATATTTGGAAAGCCGAATCGCACTTTCTATGGGCGCATGCATATTTAAGGTATCTTACAGTGTTCATAAAGGTTTTAGTAATCCATCCTACTTGTAACAACCACATGTCACTAATACTGTTACTTTTTTTGTTACAGATGGAAATTAACTACCTAACCCGGATTGTGACTTTTATTTTGTAAAAATATATAGACCTATACCCGATTGTGACATGTATATTTTGTATATATATATATATATATATATATATATATATGTATTTGTAAATATTAGTTTTAAAATAAACTTGTACATATTTTTTTATTGTATAACATTTTTATGTTTATATTTCGTGTATTTGTAAATATTAGTTGTAAAATAAACTTGTAGATATTTTTTTCTTTTGTTTATATTTTGTGTATTTGTAAATATTTACACGCCCGTTCCAGTAATCGATACAGAGATGAGTAGACCTCTCGCAGTGCCTGAGCCTAAACCCAAGAAGGCCAGACGGTTTCCCCAATTTAAATAATGGAGAGCGAAGTTCGAGAACCTGCCTTCGGGCAATCCCATTTAAAAAGAAGAATGCTAGAACCACTACCCCAGGGCATTCCTTTTTCATTAAAATATGAGCGTGCACGAATCGACAGAAATGCGTTATATGTGATGAACCAGTGTTTCTCACCAGAAAGCATCGCTGCTGTTCGTACAAAATATCATCGATCTAGCCTTAACTTTGAGGACCTTAAGACAAACTTATTGGAGTATGATTGTCCTCGACCACCGAGAAATCATGGACCTGCATATTATGCAGCCTTCCAATCAGTCCGACGAGATTTCGGCCTACATAAAGAAAAATTAATTCCGCTCACGACAGGTGCAGTCGTCAAACACCCAGACCTACCAGGGGCTAAATCCCCAGGCCTACCTTATAAATTGCAAGGCTTTAATACAAAACGAGAAGCCCTGTCAGACCCAGCTGTTGTCAGTGAGATCCGACAGAAATGGTACGACATAGGGTCTGGAAAACATCCTGATCTAGCAGATGTAGGAGCGGGTCTACGCTAGATCCCATATTACTACCCGTGACAAGAATAAGATTCGAGCCACATGGGGGTATCCTTTAGAAGTATACTGCCAAGAGGTGGCGTACTTCTATCCTGTTCTCAGTTACTTGAAGCAGCACCCTGAACCGATTATCGCCTATGGAATAGAGATTGGTAATGGGGGCATGGCATATATTCATGCAATGGCAGAGCAGTTCCCTCATAGACCGGTACTCCTCGGAGACTGGTCTGGATTTGACCATACCATGCCGGCATGGCTAATTCGAGATGCATTCTCGATTATAGCACAAGGAATCGATTGGACTCAGGCCCAAGATTCCACTGGACAAATTTGGTCAGTACGTGAGAAGCGTACCAAACGTAGATGGAAACGCATGGTCAACTATTTCATCGATACTACGATTAGGTTATCAAATGGAGAGAGATATATCAAACATTGCAGGGTCCCTTCTGGATCCTGCCTGACTAATGTAATAGATTCAATAGTTAATGCTATAGTCATGAGATATCTCATTTATGAGTTGACAGATTCTTTTCCTTTATCGGACATGTACTTAGGAGACGACTCAGTCGTTATCCTCCCTCAAGCCATAGACTTAGAAAAGTTCAGCTCTTTTGCAGCTTCACAATTTGGCATGGTGTTTAATGTTGAAAAAAGCTCACAAGTTGTAGACAGAAGTCTCATACAATTTTTAAGCTATCATAACAGTTGTGGCACTCCTTGGAAGCCACTGGACACAACTGTTGCTTCAACAATATATCCTGAGCATACTGTTCATCATAAGAGTGACACGATTAGAATGACAGGAGAACAGTTAAGATTGGAGATTTTGGCGCATGAGGCTGATGGGAACGACAATTGTACTAGATGATGAGATTATTAATAACAGCTGTGTCTATTTAAAATATTCAGGGAATTTCTGATTAGCATGTATGTTGGATACCGCAGCAAGTGGTCCAGATCTAAATATAATGATCATGCAATCTCTTAAAGCATTCATTTTAGAATGTACGACTACGACCTACCACTACGACCACCGCCGCCCAGCACCGAACCACCGTGCATACAGATACCGAAACTCTTCGACTCACAAGCAGCCGTCGCAGAAACAATCTATCGTCAGTGAGTTTCGCAAAGCTATTCAGTCCATGGAGTCGTTGAACACGCCTATATATATTCATATCCAATGGCTAAACTCGTCGAATAAGGGTATAATTATAAAAGAGTTCACCGCGGACTGTGCCGGAGCACCCCCTGCGTGGATTATCGTAAAATCTCCGCCTGGCGATATACCGAGCAACGCCTTTACAGTGAGACACGTGCACGGAATAGAGTGGGATGACGACGTCACTGACGAAGTGTCGCTGCGCGACTGTATAAGCAACCTATTCAATAAGGACCGGCCCGTGTTCGTCAAAAATCAACAGAAAATGAACATATTGATAAACAAGTTGTGGATACCGAGGCAGCTTGTCACTCCATTGGAAGACGCTCCTCGCCTCAGTGATCTTTGTATCTTCTACAATCCACCGTCGTGTCCATACCACCGACACCTTAAGACAATGGCGTGCACCAGTAAACACATACACGCCATGATGTCACACCAAAAGGAGTGGGAAATAAAGTAATAGGCTAGTGATTTGCATATAATATATTTTTAATGTTAAATAAAGTTGTTTTTGTTATGCCAAAAAAACTGTCATTATCTCTTGAATCCTCACTTAAACTAGTTGTACACTTGTTTAGACTAGAGTTCCTGCACGCATCAGATGGTAAGTCCGTAACGGCGTGTGTCGTTTGTTAAACGAGTCCTCTTATCACTGGACCCGGAGGACCTGCAAGCCCCACTGGACCTACAGCGCCGGTCGCCTTGCGTTCTTTTTGAATAAACAGTAGTAGAATATACTGCATACAATGTCCAACGTCAACAGATTCACAGTAGACTATGTCTTCGGACGACGACGAAGACGAGGACTGCGGTTCGTATGCCAAAACCGCTCTAGAATCGGAGAAACCTTCGACACCGTTGCCGCCACTAAACCCCGTTTGCTCATCGATCGATCCCAGCAGTATTATCGAGGATGAATCTCATACAGCCATCACTACTATTAGTGACAACAACAACGATCGCTGCACATCGCCGCATCAGGCGAAAAAGCGAAAGCAACTGCCGCAGCAGGTGGACCAAACGGACGCCAAAAAAATACATCAGCACGATGAACGTGTAGGATCTCCGTCGAGCCATATACTTCGAGACACGGCGCCAGTACCCGAGGTCACGGCAGCTAAACACAAGAGACGCGTGACAAACGACGACGCGGCCGGAGTAGAACGTAAGAAAAAGAAGAAACGGATAAAACGAGACCCAGTCGTGTGTACCACAGCAGACGAGATGGTGCGTGCGGCGTGCCTCAATATACACAACACCGAGAGTATCGACATGATGGAGTGGAGCGAGGCGGTACTGCCGTGTCTGGCTTCGCCCACGGCGTACGGCGTTGGACCGGCTCAGTTGGTCAGACGTGCAGACGATTTGCGCCGACAACGAGTGGGGCGTGAATATCTCGTCGGCCATCAAACAGCACCTATCCAAGAGCGAGACGTTGAACACGCTGTTGTGCCGCAACCGGAGAGAAAAGGTGCACAGACAGTATTTTAACGACCTCGCAGACGGATATGTTTTACGAGACCCCTTATCTGAACATGAAACTCTTAAAAACGTATTCACCGATTATTCAAGTGGCACGCTCGCACGAAATTTAATAAAGTGCTGTTGCACCCGAGATCATAGCGGCTACATCGCTGTGTTATAATTTTGGTACAATAAGTTTATGTGGTTGTTAAAAAAACAATTGTCTAAAACAATGACGGCGAGAACGGCGAGGAAAGGAAACTTTATATCACACCTAAACGAATAACACAGGAACTATGGGTAAATAATGATGTTACTTCGACACGAGGAGGAAGCTGCCCAGTGATTATGAAAAATTCATAAAACGACGTAAGAACTATTATGGTTCGGGTGGAAAATATGATGTGTGCAGATGCCTATCGCAGTTACTAGTCACCGCGATACAGTCGCGTCTAACGTGTGCGCCGGAGATTAAGCCATAATAAACGATAAGTATAGATAGAATACTGGATCCGGTGACGGCGACGACGACGGGAAGAGTATATAAACCAGTGGTGACGGCGGTATTGAGATCACGACAGCAAGCAATTAGCAAGCAAGCAGCAAGATTCTTCGTCTGACTGTGGACTACTACACATCAAGGCTCAGGAGCTCTTCCAGGCTTAGATTGCAGTAAGAAGTGGAGTCTTTCGTGGAACGTTGTTGGCGGTTGGAACTCCCGCCCTAGCTTGCGCCGGCAGTAAGGTCGTCATCATCGACTGAAGAAGCAGACAACTACAGGATCACCTGCAGTGCCGGTCAAGTAACGCCAAGAGTGAAGCCAAGCTAGCTGCGGCCACGTATTAGTGGGTCGTGCGACCGCCTTCAGCGTCCCTTGTTAGGGCCGCGTGGCAGCAGACTCGACTAGTCCGGATGAATCGGTTGCTTTGACTTGTGTACGCGGTAGTGCGCGTGTGCGAGTCTCTTGACGGCGGGTGCCGTTCGCGGTCTGGTGTCGGCTGGTGTTTACCGAGTGTAGTGTGACAACCCGAAGCCAAAGGCGGCAAAGTGCAGTGGACCAGTGAAAGTGCTGTGTGGTGTTTGTGGCTTTTTGGCGAAGCTCCGGACCAGTGGACCTGTTTTGGGATTACTTCGAGGGATCACTCCAGGTAAGGCCTATTTACTGTTTTTCTCGCGGTTTTTGGTGGCATCGCCCGCTTAGCTTGGCGTAGGCTAAGTTAGGTCCCTGCCGGTAGCGGTCGGTCGCTTCGCCTTGTCGTGGTGCGGCCTCCAATACCGGCGCTAAGCGGGTTAACTATCCCAGTAGGAGGGCTTCGGCCCGAATACCTCTGCCAAAGAGGCGTTGCGGCCGGGCAGCGGAATGGTCCTGCTAAGGGTCACTCCAATGCTTCAACAGTAGGCCCCGACCCTGTCCCTGACTCGGTCGGATCGTGCAGTGGTCCTTCTCAGGTCCACCAATCGGTCTCGGCCGTGTCCAACGTTGTCTCTGGGGGTACTCCTGCCCCGACGTGTACTGCGTCCCAGCCCACGCCTGGGTCGTCATTTACCGTTGTAACATCGAAGAAAAAGCGGAAAGCGGAGGAAACTCCGCTCCCCGATGAACCGGAGCTAGATCTGGATGCTCCTTCCCGCAGAAGCCGCCCTCCGCCCTTGTTCGTCAACGGCGTCAAGAACGTCGTTGACTTCTCCAGACGCCTCCGGCTCGGCGTTCGTCTCTCGGCGGACGTACAGATGTCTCTTCGTGGAAGGGACAGTCTGCGCGTTTGCTGTGCGACGGACGAGGAGTACCGTGCCGTCTACTTGTTTTTACAAGCTAATGGCCTTCAATTCCATACTTTCACCAACGAGAAGGCGGCTCATGTCCGGCTGATTATTCGCGGCCTGGACGAGGACACCGATCCAGACGAGGTGGCGGACGAGCTCCGCCAACTCGGCTTCCCGATCAAGGAGAGCATTAGGCTCTATACCACTTACGGACCCAGGCGTAAGTTACCCCTCCTCCGGGTGATCATCCTGAAGGGGGAACAGGCAGACAGACTGCTGGGCCTGACCAGTCTTTGCGGGCTGAAAATAAAAGTAGAAAGGAGCCGCGAAGCTGGCCACGTCCCGCAGTGCCATCGTTGCCAACGGTTCGGGCACGGCTCGGACAGCTGCCACAACGCAGAGGCCTGCGTCAGATGCGGGAAGCCGCATCCGACCAAGGCCTGTCAATTGCCGGCTGCGGGGCGCCGCTTTTGCATTAATTGCGGCGACTCTCACTCGGCAAATTACCGAGGATGCTGGGTTTTCCAGCAGCATCTGAGGCAGGCCGCGGACAGGAATAATCCTCCTATGCTCCCCCTCTCACTAGTACCGAAGTCAACGCAAATTTCAAAATTGTTAAGGTTCACTCAAGGACGTGTGACGTCAGGAGTGGTTCAAGGACGTCAGGAGCGTGCAGAACGGGCCTAAACTGATGAGGTAGACTTCGCGGACCGGCCGCCCTAGGCGCTGAGTCGATATCTCCGTTGACTTCGGTACTAGTTCGAGACGTCGCATACGGGTGACACACGGGGGGGAGGCGGCTTCGCCGCCGGCAAGTAATCAGCTGCGTAGTTTCGTTATGTAACGTAGGCGCCTCGTACGGAGAGTATAGAGAGAAATATGTATTACAACCGCGTCAATGTTAATAAGTATAAGAGAGCGGTTACAACGCCTCTCCTTTTATACACTTTAGATTTGTCACACACATGCCATACGTATTTTACAATACTTCTACTGTACGTAAATATTCACGTTTACTTTGTTCTTTCAGATATCATGAATACAAACGTGATCGAGATAACAGACGACCAGCCAACGATGTTGTCAGAGACACAGATGTCGGAGAATGCTCAGTATCCATTAACGCAACAGACACCGCCATCAGAGAAAAAGATTCACAAGATCTTCAAAAAGCAGATAGTGAAGAGGAAACGTACGACGAGTCCGTGTCCGATGCGGTTGCAGGACCCAGCGGTATTAGCAACAGCAATAGACAAGATAGGCCAAGAAGCAGCAGCGAAGACGAGAGCATTCCTGACATCTCTGGCGCTGACAACACTCGATGGTTCTATGTGGCTGGCATTCAAACATCATTACCGTTCACTCTCCCTACCGTTCGACGACATAATCGATGCTGTTTCGCACGCGCTGACGACTCTGAGCATTACTCTCCTGGAGGCTTCGCCAGTTTTGTCGAGGCAACCGCTAGAACATCTTTGCGACCGTTCCTCGTTCAAGATATCCTTACCATACGGGGCGGCGGAGACCATTTGCGGCTTATTCAACGCGTGGAGGAAGCATTATCAGCCTTCAGAATCACCGGCGGTAGACACAGACGCGACAGTCTTCATTGCCAGTTTCCACGATCTCCCTACCCTCCCGCACATTCACGTCTACCACAATTGCAGCTACACCAAAAGTTGGTGTAGTTGTGCCATCCTGCGCCACTTCGTTGTATGTAAAGAACATCGAAGAATTGCTAGAACCGCAGATCTCACGCTCAGCGACTGGCGCTCAATTATCGAGTATTTACTGGGAACAAGACGGGAATTCGTATCGCTTGAAATCCGAGGCATTAAGTGGACCTACAAGGGTAGATGTCAACATGATGGCGCGGAACAAATTGCTGAGAATCCAGGACCCCCGACAGCAGTGGAGGGCTGCTACCTCGAGACTAAGATTATGGGCGAATCCGAACGACAACCTGGGCCGTCAGATCCTAGAGAAGATGGAGGAGATCCACTCATTATCGATCGAGTATTTGCAGTGCCAAGCAGACTCCCAAGCCGAGCTAACTTCCTTGACATCGTAAACCTGTACCTTAGATTTCCGTGTTCACCTATTGAAAGACTTATCACAACAAATTGCTGGCGTGAAGACCTTCGCTTCCAGTGTCTTAATCCGTTCGGGACAGTAGTTCAGCAAGCGTTGGGCTATTGTCGTGGACAAGTGAATAAGTTTAGCATTAAGGAATTGTATGAATTATATAAAAAAGCCGAAACTCCATTGTTTGGGTATACATCACCTGAACAGTGTGATGACAAATGTTTAAATCGAGATGACACTTATGCTGCAATAATACAGTTATTAGCTTTCCAATGTAATAACGATGAATTCTGTAGTACTGTTTGTTCTATTTTAAACAAGACCAACGGTAAAAGAAATTCATTATGGATTTGTAGCAGCCATTCGGCTGGTAAAAACTTTATGTTCGATGCTGTCACGAGTTTCTTTCTGAATATAGGTTCCCATAATATATCGAATCCCATAAGACATAATGTATTCGCATTCATGGATTGTGTGGACAGACGTGTAATCTTATGGAATGAAGCTCAATGTGACTCATATTTCTATGAAGAAGTCAAAGCGTTATTGTCTGGCGACAGTCCGAAGGTAAACATAAAGATGTTAGGCCCTAAGACTGTTGTTCCTACCCCAATTATAGTCTTATCAAATAGGGAAACGTTCCCTAATAACGATGAATTCAATTGTAGAGTGTGTAAATATGTTTGGCGTACTGCGCCGTTATTGTCTCAATGGGCACTTAAAAAGCCTCATCCAATATATACAATGGAGTGTCTTATATTCTTTAGTAATTGTGCTGTATTAGAGGAAGATATAATTGAAAAGCTTAGTGATGTTTATACTAATATATTTGTACATGCTCCCTTTTATACACTTTAGATTTGTCACACACATGCCATACGTATTTTACAATACTTATACTGTACTTAAATATTCACGTTTACTTTGTTCTTTCAGATATCATGAATACAAACGTGATCGAGATAACAGACGACGAGCCAACGATGTTGCCAGAGACACGAAAGAAAGTATCTGATCAGTGCAGGATGGGCGGCGACAACCGACGAGTCGTTGACAGTACACGAGAGTACCGGTGATTTTACGATTTGTCTTCCGTTGAAAATGTTACTCGGTTTCAGCGAAGACTACACACGCATCATGCTGAACGTTAAGCAAGAATTGATTCTGTTGCGTACGTCTACCGATCAGAACGCGATGGTGCTAAAAGAGTCGGGTGCAACTGCTAACGGTAATCTCGTACTAAACAAAGTACACTGGAAGATGCCCTATGTACGCGTGTCAAACAAGTACCGACTACCGATATTGGAGCACATCGAGGAGGACCATGAACTGGTGATGCCGTTCCGCAGTTGGGAATTGCACGAGTATCCCGTTCTACCGACAACAAATCGTCATTCGTGGACCTTGAAGACATCGTCACAGTTGGAAAAACCTCGGTACGTAATACTGATATTTCAGACGGACAGAAAGAACAATATAGCGAAAAATGCGTCCGAATTTGATCACTGTAATTTAACAAATGTTAGGCTCTTTCTGAACGATAAATACTATCCGTACGATAACCTGAACCAGGACATCGATAAAGAACGTTACGCACTGTTCTACGACATGTATACACGTTTCCAAACGTCATTCTACGACCGTAGCAAAAGAACCCCTCTTTTGTCACCTAAGGAATTTATAACGAAAGCACCGTTGTTTGTCATCGATTGTTCCAGACAAGAACAACCAATCGAGTCGTCCCCCGTTGATGTGCGTTTAGAATTTGAGTCCAGTAAAAATTTTCCGGATAAAACCACCGCTTACGCTTTGATTATTCACGATAGGATAGTACAGTACACAGCGTTGTCGAATACTGTTCATCGTTTGTCATGAAAACCTGTTCTCCCCACCACATCATGAAATCAAGTCTTCTCACGCGCGCATCGCTAAACGAGTCTCAGTCTATTTGCACGATGGAAGGTGACCCGAGCAGCACCTGTGAGTATAAATACGATCATGTATATTTATCGCTTACGTACTCTATTAACTACGGCAAGTACATAACCGTTGGTCTGTTTAATGAACTGAATTATGAAGCGGGTGTTCTCTTCAGAAATAACAAAAGACAAATATTACTCGATTTTTCCGAATGGAATTACCTGTTGATCTTCTACAAAGACAACACGCTGTTATCTATGTTATTGTGCGAAGAAAACGAAGAACGTAAAAATAAAAAGAGTGTAATGAAAATGTGTAACTTTGGACAAACGTTTGTATGAATAAAAGATGGTGGTGACGAAAAATTCGTTTTTACCGAAGTCGAGTGGACACGGTTTGGTACCTTACACACGTTACTAACCAAATATTTCGTTCGCCTTTTTTTTTATCAAGAGCATTTTAAATCATACATTCATCAGGTACTAACCAAGAAATGTTATGTATCACCCTCATTCTTTTTTCCATTCCATGTAGAAATACAAAATTACGTGAACGATACGGACACTTTGCTATGAACTCAAAGGCGAGCGTTGTCGAGTTTCAAGCGTTTCGCGGTGTAAATAACGTATACCTGATAAAAGAATTCGTGGCAGTTGACATAACTACTCGAAGGTACGTCATTGTGTTATTTGCACCACCATACGACCGTCTTCATTTGCACCCAAAAATTCAAAAAATCAACAAATGGATAGAGAACCACCATGATCGGATACGGTGGAACGATGGTAATGTACTATACAAGGATTTGGTGCGCATCGTTTCACAAACGTGTTCTGCTTTCTCAACCGTCTACACAAAAGGTTCAGAGAAGACAACGTTTTTACGTCAGTACCACCCTTACGGTGAAGTTATTGATTTAGATAACATCCAAGCACCAGCAGTTCCCAGCTCTTTTAAACCCTCCGTGCAATGCCCTGTCCCTCATCAACCAGACACCACTCCTTTGTTTCATTGTGCACTGCGTAAGGCTTTGTTTTACGCAGACTGGATTCAACAACGCTGCCAGGTATCCGAAAATTGTTAGTGGGTTAATACTTAATATGTCTTACTTGTAGGTACGGGAAAGTGTCAGTCCAACAAAAGGAATCAGGTAATGTTAATATCACCATCGTATTATCCGATAGCTGTAAACGTTTTTAAAAAATTACACTTAAAAGATTTAGTGAATTGCTATTACGTATCAAAAAACTTCAGATATTTTGCTTGCCAACGATTAGCACGTTTAAATAACAACGAGTGGAAATGTATTTCAAGATCATTTGACTTATTAACAGAAAACTTCATTAAAGAATTCAAAGATAAAGTTATTTGGGAACATGTTTCTTTGTTTCAAGTGTTGACAGAACCCTTCATTAGAGAGTTTCAAGATAAAGTATCCTGGATGTATATTTCATTAAAACAAAATTTGACAGACATTTTTTGATGTGTTTGCCGATTTCCAATTCTAAGTGTTCTAAATACGCTGTCCTGTTTTTTAAAAATTTATTCATGTATTAATCTGTTTGTTTAAACATTTGATCTATGTACGTGACCATACGTACTTGTTTTCGTAATGTTTGTTATAATACCTTTCATGTTCTGGATTTATGTATGTGCTGTGTGTGTGTGTGTGTGTGTGTGTGTGTGTGTGTGTGTGTGTGTGTGTGTGTGTGTGTGTGTGTGTGTGAAAGCCTTATGTGTATATATAGCACACAATGTATATGATAATGAAGCAGGTACTGTTATTATTATTATTATAGGAACAAGAAGGATGGATCATAGACTAAACACCTCATCAAAACAGGAGGAGGACCGTCTTCTCCATAAATGGTTTTTTTCTCCGAAACGGTTAACACCTGTAGAAATTACGAAATTAAAAGCAATAGTCAACAGGCCAAGCTCGACTATAAGACCATTTCTAAAAGACTTGATAAACAATTTATAAAACCCCAGCGACCTACATCTCGTGTTTCGAGGTATGAGGACCCCAACGGCGTAGGATAACAGTACTTGTTAAGGTAACAAACTACTTTTAATAAACAAGTTTTATCACTGTGTGTGCGTATGTTTGACTGTAGTGCAGATTCTAATTTACAAAGTTTTGATGAATACTATTTGAAAGGACATTAACTTATGAGGAATTAATTTCTATTTTTAATTTATTTCACTATACACCTCTGAACCTATATGTAATTATTTGTAAACTGCGTTACCTGTTGCAGCAAACGTTAACACTAGAACGATTATATTATTATTATTCAGTGATATATACATACAATTTACTTATCATATAATCTGTATTTTTGTTTTACATATTTTGGATGAAAATTACACACCACTCTTTCATACAGTATTTTAAATTAATAAAACAGTGATTTTGTATTATTACTACTGATTGTATGTTTTTGTCTTAGGTTTTACCATCAGTGATTAGAAAGTAGGACGCACCGAATCAATGACCTTGGCTTAAGTTAGTGAATACTTCTGCATCGTTTTGTGTGTGTGTGTGTGTGTGTGTGTGCGCGCGCGCGCGCGCGCATAGTTAATCTTTCTATACAGTGGTGTTGATTTAATAATGTGTAAATATAGCAATTCATATATTCTGCATTTTTTGTTTTACATATTTTCTTTGTACCCTTCGACGTTCACATAAAGTCATGTGATTTGTACATTTTACTAATAAAGACGCATCTGTTCAATGTGTGTGTGTGTGCGAGAGAGTTTGTTAAGCCGTTAACGTATGGATTTGTCATCTGTCACAGCACACACACAGGTAATTACATTATAAAGTAGGAATTTCTTCTGTCGTCTGCGAGCGAGCGAGAAAGAGAGTAGAAACCTGTCAGTACTTCATTGACAACAAATATTAATCTGTTTGTTTAAACGTTTGATCTATGTATGTGACCATACGTACTTGTTTTCGTAATGTTTGTTATAATACCTTTCATGTTCTGGATTTATGGTATGTGCTGTGTGTGTGTGTGTGTGTGTGTGTGTGTGTGTGTGTGTGTGTGTGTGTGTGTGTGTGTGTGTGTGTGTGTGTGAAAGCCTTATGTGTATATATAGCACATAATGTATATGATAATGAAGCAGGTACTGTTATTATTATTATAGGAACAAGAAGATGAATTCTTATCAGAACATTGAATGGTTAACTGCATCCAAACATACTGTCAGTAAACGAGAGTCTCTGGTAATGTTTATTCGATCACATAATTGTTTTCTGCCAACAAATTGGACTCTGACAAACTGATCAATAAGATCTTTTGCAAAACTTAATGATTTGTGCGCGTGAGTGTGTGTGTGTGTGTGTGTGTGTGTGTGTGAGAGAAAGAGAGAGAGAGACCGCAATGTGTTTGTACGTGTGTGTGTATGTGTGTGATAAAACACTGAGAATATCTTTGTTTCAGACAAGTATAATGTCTCCCGTTGACTGCTTTGAGAGTTACGCGTCGGATTGCCTAGAAAGGGGAACGACTGAGGTGGTACGCAACAGGAGGCTGTTACAACATCGCACCGATTGTCAGTCTCCTGAAAAAGAAATTAAAAAAAATAAGGACTTATCAAATATTTACGGGAGGTTTATTAGCGATCATGCTGGGGGGGTTAATTATGGTAGATTTATAGAGGATTGGGTGGATGACAATTATGTACCACTATTTCATAATACTGTATGTAATATATTTTATTTGTAAATATACAATTCATATATTCTGTATTTTTGTTTTACATATTTTTATTTTGAAACATTTGAACCATTTGACGTTCAAATAAAGTCATGTGATTTGTACATTTTACTAACAAAGACGCGTCTGTTCATACTAAATGTGTGTGTGTGTGTGTGTGTGTGTGTGTGTGTGTGTGTGTGTGTGTGTGTGTGTGTGTGTGTGTGTGAGAGAGAGAGAGAGAGAGAGAGAGAGAGTTTGTTAAGCCGTTAACGTATGGATTTGTCATCTGTAACAGCACACGCACAGGTAATTACATTATAAAGTAGGAATTTCTTCTCACGTCTGCGAGCGAGAGATGTTGTACAACAGATTTTTGAGGAGTCATCTGTAACAGCACACGCACAGGTAATTACATTATAAACTAGGAATTTCTTCCGACGTCTGCGAGCGAGAGAGAGAGACATGATATATCACTGCAAAACCGATGACATAAAGAGAGTGAGAGTGCTAGCACATATGTTGTGTATATTAATTTCTAAATCGCAGTCAATGACTGTCATGTGTCAAAATTAGAAGTAGGACGCAACGAGGTAGGCGATAAATATATTTCCTAGTGATTACATTTTAGTATCACGATTATATTATTATTCAGTGATATATACATACAATTTACTTATTATATGCTTTGTTTATTATAATATGCTTTGTTTTATTTGCGATTATACATAATTTCTGTTGTCTTTTTTTGTTTTAGTGACATTCGCCCGATACCAGCGCCGCCACCACCACCACCACAACAACTTCATCAACACATTCCAGTTACACCACAACAATCACCACCACCGTCACCGCCACCGCAGATACAACCTCTACCACGACCACAACCCATATATCGTCAGCAGCAGCAGCAACTATTTATGCGAAGAGATCCCCGTTTGTGGACCCCTCCGGAAGACGCGCTACCCGTCTTCTTTGAGGTATTACATGCTACTGAACCGAGGACGCACGACGACCCAACAACAATGAGACTCCTTCTTAGAAGGAGTCTACCAACATGGTGTTGGCGTCGCGGAGAGCCCTGTCCTGTTCAAGGTATGGTTCCGAACACTACCTGCAGTGTGTGCATAGAAACATACAGTGACGGGCAGAGGCTCCTCGGTTTGGTATGTGGTCATACATACCATTACCGATGCGTCCTCGATTGGTTTCAGTCGGTAGCGATGGAGGGGACACCACCCGCATGCCCGCAATGCAGGCAATATATATTTGGAAAGCCGAATCGCACTTTCTATGGGCGCATGCATATTTAAGGTATCTTACAGTGTTCATAAAGGTTTTAGTAATCCATCCTACTTGTAACAACCACATGTCACTAATACTGTTACTTTTTTTGTTACAGATGGAAATTAACTACCTAACCCGGATTGTGACTTTTATTTTGTAAAAATATATAGACCTATACCCGATTGTGACATGTATATTTTGTATATATATATATATATGTCTTTGTAAATATTAGTTTTAAAATAAACTTGTACATATTTTTTTATTGTATAACATTTTTATGTTTATATTTCGTGTATTTGTAAATATTAGTTGTAAAATAAACTTGTAGATATTTTTTTCTTTTATGTTTATATTTTGTGTATTTGTAAATATTTACACGCCCGTTCCAGTAATCGATACAGAGATGAGTAGACCTCTCGCAGTGCCTGAGCCTAAACCCAAGAAGGCCAGACGGTTTCCCCAATTTAAATAATGGAGAGCGAAGTTCGAGAACCTGCCTTCGGGCAATCACATTTAAAAAGAAGAATGCTAGAACCACTACCCCAGGGCATTCCTTTTTCATTAAAATATGAGCGTGCACGAATCGACAGAAATGCGTTATATGTGATGAACCAGTGTTTCTCACCAGAAAGCATCGCTGCTGTTCGTACAAAATATCATCGATCTAGCCTTAACTTTGAGGACCTTAAGACAAACTTATTGGAGTATGATTGTCCTCGACCACCGAGAAATCATGGACCTGCATATTATGCAGCCTTCCAATCAGTCCGACGAGATTTCGGCCTACATAAAGAAAAATTAATTCCGCTCACGACAGGTGCAGTCGTCAAACACCCAGACCTACCAGGGGCTAAATCCCCAGGCCTACCTTATAAATTGCAAGGCTTTAATACAAAACGAGAAGCCCTGTCAGACCCAGCTGTTGTCAGTGAGATCCGACAGAAATGGTACGACATAGGGTCTGGAAAACATCCTGATCTAGCAGATGTAGGAGCGGGTCTACGCTAGATCCCATATTACTACCCGTGACAAGAATAAGATTCGAGCCACATGGGGGTATCCTTTAGAAGTATACTGCCAAGAGGTGGCGTACATCTATCCTGTTCTCAGTTACTTGAAGCAGCACCCTGAACCGATTATCGCCTATGGAATAGAGATTGGTAATGGGGGCATGGCATATATTCATGCAATGGCAGAGCAGTTCCCTCATAGACCGGTACTCCTCGGAGACTGGTCTGGATTTGACCATACCATGCCGGCATGGCTAATTCGAGATGCATTCTCGATTATAGCACAAGGAATCGATTGGACTCAGGCCCAAGATTCCACTGGACAAATTTGGTCAGTACGTGAGAAGCGTACCAAACGTAGATGGAAACGCATGGTCAACTATTTCATCGATACTACGATTAGGTTATCAAATGGAGAGAGATATATCAAACATTGCAGGGTCCCTTCTGGATCCTGCCTGACTAATGTAATAGATTCAATAGTTAATGCTATAGTCATGAGATATCTCATTTATGAGTTGACAGATTCTTTTCCTTTATCGGACATGTACTTAGGAGACGACTCAGTCGTTATCCTCCCTCAAGCCATAGACTTAGAAAAGTTCAGCTCTTTTGCAGCTTCACAATTTGGCATGGTGTTTAATGTTGAAAAAAGCTCACAAGTTGTAGACAGAAGTCTCATACAATTTTTAAGCTATCATAACAGTTGTGGCACTCCTTGGAAGCCACTGGACACAACTGTTGCTTCAACAATATATCCTGAGCATACTGTTCATCATAAGAGTGACACGATTAGAATGACAGGAGAACAGTTAAGATTGGAGATTTTGGCGCATGAGGCTGATGGGAACGACAATTGTACTAGATGATGAGATTATTAATAACAGCTGTGTCTATTTAAAATATTCAGGGAATTTCTGATTAGCATGTATGTTGGATACCGCAGCAAGTGGTCCAGATCTAAATATAATGATCATGCAATCTCTTAAAGCATTCATTTTAGAATGTACGACTACGACCTACCACTACGACCACCGCCGCCCAGCACCGAACCACCGTGCATACAGATACCGAAACTCTTCGACTCACAAGCAGCCGTCGCAGAAACAATCTATCGTCAGTGAGTTTCGCAAAGCTATTCAGTCCATGGAGTCGTTGAACACGCCTATATATATTCATATCCAATGGCTAAACTCGTCGAATAAGGGTATAATTATAAAAGAGTTCACCGCGGACTGTGCCGGAGCACCCCCTGCGTGGATTATCGTAAAATCTCCGCCTGGCGATATACCGAGCAACGCCTTTACAGTGAGACACGTGCACGGAATAGAGTGGGATGACGACGTCACTGACGAAGTGTCGCTGCGCGACTGTATAAGCAACCTATTCAATAAGGACCGGCCCGTGTTCGTCAAAAATCAACAGAAAATGAACATATTGATAAACAAGTTGTGGATACCGAGGCAGCTTGTCACTCCATTGGAAGACGCTCCTCGCCTCAGTGATCTTTGTATCTTCTACAATCCACCGTCGTGTCCATACCACCGACACCTTAAGACGATGGCGTGCACCAGTAAACACATACACGCCATGATGTCACACCAAAAGGAGTGGGAAATAAAGTAATAGGCTAGTGATTTGCATATAATATATTTTTAATGTTAAATAAAGTTGTTTTTGTTATGCCAAAAAAACTGTCATTATCTCTTGAATCCTCACTTAAACTAGTTGTACACTTGTTTAGACTAGAGTTCCTGCACGCATCAGATGGTAAGTCCGTAACGGCGTGTGTCGTTTGTTAAACGAGTCCTCTTATCACTGGACCCGGAGGACCTGCAAGCCCCACTGGACCTACAGCGCCGGTCGCCTTGCGTTCTTTTTGAATAAACAGTAGTAGAATATACTGCATACAATGTCCAACGTCAACAGATTCACAGTAGACTATGTCTCTCGGCGGACGTACAGATGTCTCTTCGTGGAAGGGACAGTCTGCGCGTTAGCTGTGCGACGGACGAGGAGTACCGTGCCGTCTACTTGTTTTTACAAGCTAATGGCCTTCAATTCCATACTTTCACCAACGAGAAGGCGGCTCATGTCTGGCTGATTATTCGCGGCCTGGACGAGGACACCGATCCAGACGAGGTGGCGGACGAGCTCCGCCAACTCGGCTTCCCGATCAAGGAGAGCATTAGGCTCTATACCACTTACGGACCCAGGCGTAAGTTACCCCTCCTCCGGGTGATCATCCTGAAGGGGGAACAGGCAGACAGACTGCTGGGCCTGACCAGTCTTTGCGGGCTGAAAATAAAAGTAGAAAGGAGCCGCGAAGCTGGCCACGTCCCGCAGTGCCATCGTTGCCAACGGTTCGGGCACGGCTCGGACAGCTGCCACAACGCAGAGGCCTGCGTCAGATGCGGGAAGCCGCATCCGACCAAGGCCTGTCAATTGCCGGCTGCGGGGCGCCGCTTTTGCATTAATTGCGGCGACTCTCACTCGGCAAATTACCGAGGATGCTGGGTTTTCCAGCAGCATCTGAGGCAGGCCGCGGACAGGAATAATCCTCCTATGCTCCCCCTCTCACTAGTACCGAAGTCAACGCAAATTTCAAAATTGTTAAGGTTCACTCAAGGACGTGTGACGTCAGGAGTGGTTCAAGGACGTCAGGAGCGTGCAGAACGGGCCTAAACTGATGAGGTAGACTTCGCGGACCGGCCGCCCTAGGCGCTGAGTCGATATCTCCGTTGACTTCGGTACTAGTTCGAGACGTCGCATACGGGTGACACACGGGGGGGAGGCGGCTTCGCCGCCGGCAAGTAATCAGCTGCGTAGTTTCGTTATGTAACGTAGGCGCCTCGTACGGAGAGTATAGAGAGAAATATGTATTACAACCGCGTCAATGTTAATAAGTATAAGAGAGCGGTTACAACACCTCTCCTTTTATACACTTTAGATTTGTCACACACATGCCATACGTATTTTACAATACTTCTACTGTACGTAAATATTCACGTTTACTTTGTTCTTTCAGATATCATGAATACAAACGTGATCGAGATAACAGACGACGAGCCAACGATGTTGTCAGAGACACAGATGTCGGAGAATGCTCAGTATCCATTAACGCAACAGACACCGCCATCAGAGAAAAAGATTCACAAGATCTTCAAAAAGCAGATAGTGAAGAGGAAACGTACGACGAGTCCGTGTCCGATGCGGTTGCAGGACCCAGCGGTATTAGCAACAGCAATAGACAAGATAGGCCAAGAAGCAGCAGCGAAGACGAGAGCATTCCTGACATCTCTGGCGCTGACAACACTCGATGGTTCTATGTGGCTGGCATTCAAACATCATTACCGTTCACTCTCCCTACCGTTCGACGACATAATCGATGCTGTTTCGCACGCGCTGACGACTCTGAGCATTACTCTCCTGGAGGCTTCGCCAGTTTTGTCGAGGCAACCGCTAGAACATCTTTGCGACCGTTCCTCGTTCAAGATATCCTTACCATACGGGGCGGCGGAGACCATTTGCGGCTTATTCAACGCGTGGAGGAAGCATTATCAGCCTTCAGAATCACCGGCGGTAGACACAGACGCGACAGTCTTCATTGCCAGTTTCCACGATCTCCCTACCCTCCCGCACATTCACGTCTACCACAATTGCAGCTACACCAAAAGTTGGTGTAGTTGTGCCATCCTGCGCCACTTCGTTGTATGTAAAGAACATCGAAGAATTGCTAGAACCGCAGATCTCACGCTCAGCGACTGGCGCTCAATTATCGAGTATTTACTGGGAACAAGACGGGAATTCGTATCGCTTGAAATCCGAGGCATTAAGTGGACCTACAAGGGTAGATGTCAACATGATGGCGCGGAACAAATTGCTGAGAATCCAGGACCCCCGACAGCAGTGGAGGGCTGCTACCTCGAGACTAAGATTATGGGCGAATCCGAACGACAACCTGGGCCGTCAGATCCTAGAGAAGATGGAGGAGATCCACTCATTATCGATCGAGTATTTGCAGTGCCAAGCAGACTCCCAAGCCGAGCTAACTTCCTTGACATCGTAAACCTGTACCTTAGATTTCCGTGTTCACCTATTGAAAGACTTATCACAACAAATTGCTGGCGTGAAGACCTTCGCTTCCAGTGTCTTAATCCGTTCGGGACAGTAGTTCAGCAAGCGTTGGGCTATTGTCGTGGACAAGTGAATAAGTTTAGCATTAAGGAATTGTATGAATTATATAAAAAAGCCGAAACTCCATTGTTTGGGTATACATCACCTGAACAGTGTGATGACAAATGTTTAA